>JBBPBX010034112.1:16176-32832 GCA_038048925.1 Garcialebias charrua
GTGTGTGTGTGTGTGTGTGTTTATTTATATATATACTGTAATATAGGTGTGTGTGTGTGCGTTTATTTATATATATGTATATAATATAGGTGTGTGTGTGCGTTTATTTACATATATATAATATAGGTGTGTGTGTTCATAAATGAACCCTAATGTTTGTATACTGTACTTTTACTTTCAGATGGGCTTGACGAGAGTGTGGAGCTGTAAACACCACCAGTCACATGCAGCATGACTGTTGGAATGTGGATTGACATAATGTCAGAACAAACCAACAACCTTATTCTATGGTTGCCCCGTGAAACAATTAAAGCAACATGTTTTGCAGAAAGCTAAAAACTTGGACTCCAGAAGTGAATCATACATGCAAATAACACTGTGAAATATTTATTGGCTGTTTCTCCCTCTGGAATAATCATGTTTATTTCAGATGCTTATGGTGGTAAATGCAGTGACAGGTATATAACACAGAACTCTGGGTTTCTGGACTATCTGCGTGCTGGAGATGAGGTGATGGGTGATCGTGGTTTCACAGTGAGGGACCTGCTGCAAGAGCATGGTGTCAATTTAATCATTCCAGCATTCACACGCAAAGGATGCCAGCTTATTTCAAGTGAGAAGTGAGAAGACATTAAATGTAAACATTTTTCTCAAACATGTACAGTACTGGTGTACTTGCTGTAAACGTAACACAACTCTTAACATGTTTTTTAAAGGATGCAATGTTAACTATATTACATTAGAAAAGTATTTGCTAAAATGATTCATTTGTTATGTACAATAGTTGACTGTTAACCTTCTTACAAGGTTAGTTTTTGTGTGCACTATATCAGTTAATTTTGGATTAAACTACTGTTTCTATCTAAATGTCACTTTTTTCATTATCAGGTTTTTAAAGATCGTTTCCTGTCTATTTCATTATTTGTTTTCGTTTATTGTATTTTTTAGAGATCCAGGTATTTTGGGCAGAGATGAATTTTCTTTGCAATAAACTACTGTTTCTATCTAAATGTCACTTTTTTCATTATCAAGTTTTTAAAGATCGTTTCCTGTCTATTTCATTATTTGTTTTCATTTACTGTATTTTATTAAAAGTTCTCAAGGTGCTTCATTTGTGAATCAGTAAAGTATTTGTCAAAAGAAATGTCAAGCTCCAGGTGCTCAGTTGGTGTCCAGATAAACATCTTGCAGCTCAAAAGTCCAAGGCACATCATTGTTAGCTGGACCTGGAGATGTGGATTTTTAATGCTTAGACTGGACTCTGTGTTTGCCTTAAGGTAAATAAGATTGTGTCCCACCTCTCTTAACATAACAGGACCAACGTTGTTACTGTGAAGATACTAATGGTACGTCCACACCTAGCAGCGTTTCAACTGCAGGAGCCTCCAGTTTACATTCAAAGTCAATGGGGGACGCGCCTCCATGCGCGTCTTGGCATCGGGCGTCACGTCACGTGCGTGTTGAGCGTGCTGGAAAGCGTTTTTCCGTGCACGTGAACCCGCGTCAGCCTCCAAAGCACGCCTTGAACATGTTGAAGATTTCTCCGTTCAAACGCGGTTCAACTCTCCCTGATTGGTTATCAGGGAGAGTCAGGGGGAGAAGAGAGGGGGAGAGTCCCTATGTGACGCGGAAACGAGGGGGCGGGGGTATTGCGCAACTATGTGACGTATTGTTTGTGGGACACAGAAAAAACCGAAAATGTTTGGAACCAGCAGGACTAACTGGGGCAGCCAGCCATCTAAACTGGTTTTCTATGTTTAATACATTAGCAAAAATCTCAAACTTTTTTCCCACATTGTCATAATGGGGTATTGGTATGTAGAAATTGGAGAAAAGAGATTCATTTAATACAATTTGGAAAAAGGCTGTAACATAAATTGTGGGAAAAGTGAAGCGCTGTATGTGAATACTTTCCTGATGCACTGGTTGCAATAGTTTAGCTCCCAAAATAGGAATAATTCCAGACTTGATAAGACGCAAGCTCTGGATTTAATACAAAACATCCTGGTAAATGTAAGAATTTATATTTATTCCTATTATATAACAACTTATTACTTAAATATTCATTAGCAGGTATTCCTTAAAGAAGAAGATGCTTGGGTCCTCGTTGATACACGCAAAGAGTTGGAGGATGCACTCCCTCTTCTTCTGAATCGTTGTATTCTAAGTAGGGAAACATGAAAACAGAACTAGTTCAGTCCTTCACACACACACGTTTGACCAAACCTGGTGTTCATTTACATAGGATACTTGGAGTGTGTAATTTTATTTTGGAATTGTCAGTCTACAATCACCCTCACCACAAACACAGATTTGTTAGACACCAATAATGATAACATAACTTACCTGTACCTGTGTGACTTTAGACAAGACAGAGATTTTACTTCCTGCAGTTCCTCCTTTTTTACAAAAAAAATATTCATGAGCTGAAAGCTGAGCTTGAACACTGGAAATAAAGAAAATTTATATCAGCAACGAAAGCTTGAAAATAAGAGGATAACGTTTACGTTTGGACATGATACATACCAAATATTAATGCTGTTTCACAGCTGCAGCTTATTCTTCAGGAAAATGTGCCACAACTTCAGGCTGAAATTGAACAAACATTCAAATTGGATTCATACAAAATATCAGGTTTTGGTTTAAGCGTCGACCCCAAATAGCAGACCAAGGAAGTAAGGACACAAGGCAGGGCAAAAGGTTAGTGAGTTTATTTACAGTTCAGATAAAGTACTTGAGCAGCTGTAAAGGAAGGGCAGAGAGTTAGTGAGTATATATCCGTGGGTAATATGATGGTTTTGAAACTTGAGTTGAAGAATGAAGTTCTTACTTTGTTTTGCAGGAGGTGTGCTGGAGGAGAGTTGAAGGTGGGATTCCTGGGGTTGCAGCAAGTGGAGTGAGTGGATCCAGTTGGAGAGAGGAGCAGGTTGAGACCAGACGGTGCAGACGAAGACATCCAATAATCCACAGAGGTTGAGACCCGTGGATGAAGAAGGTCTTGGAGAAGACCAGAGTCAGGCCGTGGAAGGTCCGAATGGAAGAAGATGTCTGGCAGCTGCTTAAATAGGTGAGTCAACAGTCCTCCTCAGACTGGTAGCAGGTGTGGTGAGTTGAGTGATTGGCTATGGAATGAAGAGTGACAAACAGACAGAAAAAACCAAGAATCCCACAGTGCCCTCCCCCCAAGGATCGCATTATGGTGATCAAAGTCTCTTTTCAGGGTGAGCCCTGAAAAAAGAGGTTATGAGACCCGGGTCCAAAATGCGGGACCTAGGGACCCAGGAGCGTTCCTCAGGACCGTAACCCTCCCAATCCACCAGATACTGAACGCCTCGGCCCCGGCGTCTCACGTCCAGGAGATGGCTGACGGTGAAAGCAGGAGCGCCGTCAATCAATCGGGGGGGAGGAGGAAGACCAACCACGGGTTGGAGAGGGCTGGAGGCAACGGGCTTGACGCAGGATACATGGAAGGTCGGGTGTATCCTCATTGACGGTGGGAGTTGGAGTCTCACCGCCGACCTGTTGATCACCTTCACCACAGGGAAAGGACCTATGAACCTAGGCGAGAGCTTCCGAGGAGTGTCTTTCAAAGTGATTTCCTTGGTTGAGAGCCAAACCTTCTGGCCAATCCTGTAGTCGGGAGCCCTGGAGCGGTGTCTGTTAGCAAAACGTTCATTCTGCTCAGAAGTCCTTGCCAGAGCCGCCGTTGTCTGGCGCCAAACCCGACGACAGCGTCTGATGTGGAGGTGGATCGAGGGAACGCCCACATCAGCCTCCTGCACGGGAAAAAGAGGAGGAGAGAACCCCAAGGCCACCTCGAAAGGAAACTGTCCAGTGGCCGCTGAGGTCTGGGAATTGTGGGCGTATTCGATCCACGGAAGATGCTGGCTCCAGGAAGATGGGTTGGAATCGATCACACACACCACAGGATGGCCTCCAGATTCTGATTGTATCTCTCTATCTGTCCTTTGGATTGCGGGTGGTAACCCGAGGAAAGACTGACGTGTGCCCCAAGCGTTGTACAAAACCCCCTCCAGACCTGGGAGACGAACTGTGGGCCACGATCAGACACAATGTCCTGAGGTATGCCATGGAGGCGGAAAACGTGTTCCGTGACGACCTGGGCAGTCTCAAGAGCAGACGGAAGTTTAGGAAGCGGTATGAAATGTGCAGACTTGGAAAAACGATCAACAATGGTGCAAATGACAGTGTTACCATTGGAGACCGGGAGACCGGTGATGAAATCCAAGGCGATGTGGGACCAAGGACGGTTGGGGATCGAGAGAGGTAGGAGGAGACCAGCGGGGGGCTGGTTGTTGTGTTTGTTCCGGGCGCAGACAGGGCAGGCCGAGACAAACTCCTTAACGTCCTTCTGAAGAGTTGGCCACCAGAAGGATGCTTTGGTCAGGTGGAGCATGCGCCGGATGCCGGGGTGACAGGAGAACCGGGCAGTGTGGAGCCAGACCAGAACTTTGCTCACCATGGAGGCGGGAACGAACAATCTCCCAGAAGGACCCGAGCCAGGGTCAGGTTCAGTTCTTTGGGCCTCCAAGATGTCCTTCTCTATTGGCCAAGTCACAGCACCCACCGTGCAACAAGACGGGAGGATGTCGTCCGGAGTCTCGGGACCCTCGACCGAGGAAAATTGTCGAGAAAGGGCGTCTGGCTTGACGTTACGAGATCCTGGAATATAGGAAATTGAGAAATTAAATCGAGCAAAAAACAAAGACCACCTGGCCTGTCGGGCGTTGAGTCTCTTCGCTCCCTGAAGATAGGCCAGGTTCTTGTGGTCTGTCCAGACGATGAAGGGAAGTTCCGAACCCTCCAGCCAGTGTCTCCATTCCTCCAAGGCCAGCTTAATGGCCAACAGTTCACGGTCACCCACGTCGTAGTTGGCCTCAGCAGAAGACAGGCGACGGGAGAAGAAGGCACATGGGTGGAGTTTCCCATCATTGGATGACCGTTGTGAAAGGACCGCCCCGACTCCGGCGTCAGAGGCGTCAACCTCAACGATGAACTGTTTCGAAACATCCGGATGAGATAAGATAGGAGCTGTGGAGAAAAGATGTTTTAGGGTAGAAAAAGCAGTTTCGGCTTCAGCAGTCCAGGCAAACTGTACACGGGTAGAGGTGAGTTGTGTGAGAGGGATGGCCACCTTGCTGTAGTTCTTAATAAAACGTCTGTAAAAGTTGGCAAACCCCAGGAATCGCTGTAGCTGCTTCCTATTGGAGGGCACAGGCCAATCCACCACAGCTGTAGTCTTGTCCGGGTCAGACCTCACCTGTCCTCTCTCAAAGATAAATCCCAAGAAGGTGACAGAAGATTTGTGGAACTCACACTTCTCGGCTTTAACGAACAGCTGATTTTCCAATAATCGTTGAAGGACCGCTTTGACGTGTCGAGTGTGTTGTGTCTCATCTTTGGAGTAGATCAAGATGTCATCTAGGTATACAAAAACAAAGACCTGAAGAAAATCACGTAGAACGTCGTTAACAAGAGCTTGGAAAACTGCCGGGGCAGGTATTCGAAATGTCCAAGAGGTGTTTTAAAAGCAGTTTTCCATTCGTCCCCCTTACGAATACGGACCAGATGATAAGCATTGCGAAGGTCAAGCTTTGTGAAGACAGTTGCACCTTGCAGCTGTTCATAAACAGATTTGATAAGAGGAAGTGGATATTTGTTTTTGATAGTGATCTGATTCAGACCCCGATAGTCGATACACGGACGGAAGGTTTTGTCTTTTTTTGAGACGAAGAAAAAACCTGCCCCAAGTGGAGATGTAGATGGACGGATAATACCAGATTTAAGAGACTCTTCAATGTACTCTGTCATGGTCGCCTTCTCAGGCCCTGAGATGTTATACAATACTAGCAGGTAGTGGAGCACCAGCAAGTAGATCAATTGCGCAGTCGTAGAGTCTGTGACGAGGTAAGGATAATGCTTGTTGTTTGCTAAAAACCGGTGCCAGAGAGTGGTAAGTGGTAGGCACGTTGGTTAGGTCGATCTTTTCTTTTACCAAAGGAGGAGGTGAACTGGGAGAGACTGCAAAATGGAGACATTTCAAAGAACACTCCTCCCCCCATCGTTCAATTCTGTTCTCTGCCCAATTAATACATGGATTGTGAGTCTTTAACCAGGGGTATCCTAGTACGAGTTGAGACGTGGGCGAGTCAAAAACAAAAACTCACCAGACTCCCTGTGATTTCCTGAGACAACAAATTTAATCTTTAATGTCTTTAAAGAGATGGACGAAATGTGTTGTCCCGTGATGGTGGTGACAGGAATGGATGGGTCCAAACTGGTTGTGGGAATCTGCAGTTTGTCTACTAGATCTCTACTGATCAGGCTCTGTTCTGCACCAGATTCGAGTAATGCCTACATGGGATGATTAACAGAGTTCAAACAGAGAATCACAGGCAAGGTGAAATTTTTAGGAGAAAAAAAAGTTGTACCCACCAGAATCCCCTTACCTACTGCCGGGCGTTGGCTTTTAGCAGTAATCTGCATGTTTTTACTGAGTGTCCTTGTTTTCCATAATACATGCATGCATTGGCCTCAAGACGTTGCTGTCGCTCCTCAGGGGTGATTCGGGTCTTTCCGATTTGCATCGGCTCTTCTTCAGAAAAAGACCCGGAAGCTGTGAGGACGGAACTTCCGGAACCGAGAGACTCACGGGAGTTGAAGTCATCCTCGAGTTGGCTCTCTCGAACACGGTTGTCAATGCGGATGTCTAAGGCAATTACGTCGTCTAGGTCGGAAGGAATTTCCCCAGTAATCAGCTTATCTTTTATCTGGCGGTTTAGAGCTTTAATGAATGCGCTACGGAGTGCCTTTCCTTCCCATCCGGACTCCTCAGCGAGGATGCGGAAGTGTATTGCAAATTTCGCCACCGTCTCCCCACCTTGACGTAAGGTAAACAGTTTTTGTTCCGCTTCCTCCTGTTGGAGAGGGTGGTCAAACACCTGGAGAAAGTTCTTTAAAAACATAGAGTATGACAAGCGGTCGATGGAACGTCGGCGGAGGAAAGCTTGTGCCCATTGGAGCGCCTCACCCTTCAGTTGACTTATAATGTAAGTAATGAGAGCAAAGTCTGAGTCGTAGGTGATTGGAGCTCGTTTAAAGGCCAACACGCATTGGAGAATGAAGCCGCCACATTTTCGTGTGTTACCTTCAAAAAACTCTGAAGGACGAACGTCTGGTTCTTTACGAGGAACTTCATTAGATATTGTTTGAGTTGGCAACTCCTTCTGTAGAGAAGACACCATGCTCCCCAGTTGTAGTAGGTTCTTTTGGGTGGTTTGCTGCTGAGTGACAATCTGCTGTAATGTTGAAGAAAGATTGTCAATAGATCCTGGTGACCCAAACAGGCCCCTTACTTCCTCAGTCGTGCCTAGGGGGTCCATTGGCTGGGACATACTATCAGGTTTTGGTTTTAACGTCGACCCCAAATAACAGACCAAGGAAGTAAGGACACAAGGCAGGGCAAAAGGTTAGTGAGTTTATTTACAGTGCAGATAAAGTACTTGAGCAGCTGTAAAGGAAGGGGAGAGAGTTGGTGAGTATATATCCGTGGGTAATATGATGGTTTTGAAACTTGAGTTGAAAAATTAAGTTCTTACTTTGTTTTGCAGGAAGTGTTCTGGAGGAGAGTTGAAGGTGGGATTCCTGGGGTTGCAGCAAGTGGAGTGAGTGGATCCAGTTGGAGAGAGGAGCAGGTTGAGACCAGACTGTGCAGATGAAGACATCCAATAATTCACAGAGGTTGAGACCCGTGGATGAAGAAGGTCTTGGAGAAGACCAGAGTCAGGCCGTGGAAGGTCCGAATGGAAGAAGATGTCCCAGCGCTGAAGAGGTGTCTGGCAGCTGCTTAAATAGGTGAGTCAGCAGTCCTCCTTAGACTGGCAGCAGGTGTGGTGAGTTGAGTGATTGGCTGTGGAATGAAGAGTGACAAACAGACAGAAAAACCAAGAATCCCACACAAAATAGATAAAAACACAAGTTCAAGTACACAATTCTATGATTATAACTATAAACACTTAGCAATGAGGATAAGCATAGATGTAGCAGAACCTGAAAAGTCTTTATTTACGGTACCTATTTGGTAAAGCTTAATTAGGATTCAATTATTATTATTATTTTTTTAGTAAAATACTGAATTTAATAACTTATTAAGGGCATGCTCAAAAGTCACGAAAACATAAGGCTCAGATGTTTTTTTTAAATTTTCTTGACTTATAAGCAGTGATTCTTAATTATTTTCTGTCATTCCCCCTAGGGAACACTTTTTTTTTTCACCCCACAACCTCTGAATTAAAATATCACCTTGATACTATTTAAATGTTAACCTGTACACATCACTGATACCAGGATTCTGTGTTCAAACCTGGTTACAAAACTGATTAATAAAATGAGCTGGACTTCATTATTAAGTTGCTGCAACTTTTATTATTGTTTCAAAAACAATATCCAAGTTCAGTTTACTTGTACAGTTACAGTTTCACTTGACTTGTAACATTTAATTAAAACTGCTCTGTCTGTGTGATTCTCAAAGGAGAAAAAGTGCAAATTATTCAGTGGGACATGGAGTTTTAGACCAAACACATTGAAATATATGTATATCAGTATTACACTTGAATCACACATATTATGTGTTATGATTTATGTTCACTTAATTCCACCATATAATGTGAAATATATTCAAGATGGAACCTTTATTTACGGGTTTTATTTTCTATGGGGAAGAGTTTTTCAGTTACACGCCTGCACAATACAACAGACATAACACTTGATGATTGACATATGAAGCTGGTAGCTTATTGGCTGAGAGGCGGATCACGTACAGAGTAGGGAAGTCCTAGGGCGTGTCCAAGGCGGTTCGGTCCCAGGATTGGTCCCATGAGGCGATGACGTCACCTGGAGGTATAAAACCGTGGTCCGCCTTTGAAGATGTGTGTGTGTGGACTGTGCTCGGAGTGAGGTCTGTTATTTGCTATAAGGTTTATTCTTATTATGTACAATAAACCTGCATAAACTTGCACATTCGTTTCAGAGCCTTCCTTCAACTTTTGAACCGCAACAATTTGGTGATCCCGACGCTGAGAAGTTTGCAGTTTCGCCTGAAATGTAAGCCGTTTGGGGGCTTCCCCCACGAGTGGCGGAGCATGCTGCAGCCAACTGGCGCCTTCATTCAGGTGAGCAGATCTCCGTTTGTCACTAAATGTCTGCTATTGAAAACACTAAATTTACCTTGGCTGTATACTGTTCTGTCTACGGGTGGGCTAGATTACACCGTAGTGTAGCTACGGTTGTTTGTGTTAGCACTTAACAGTAAAATAACGTGAACTACTGTTAGTATTTCATTTGAATGTGCATTTTTTTGCGGGTTTCGTACATGTAAGTAAAGTGAAAAGCACATAGAGTCCATACACACACACAGGGATAGTATATGAGTGCCGAGTTTGCTTTTCCCCCCTCTATGAGCTCTGGCTAGGAGACGCTTCCTTTTTCTTTTGGACTCCGGGGGGCTGTGGGGCCGAGGCCGGTCGTGTACTCCGGGACTTTGCTCGCCGTAGAGTTCACAAAGGCTTTCATCCGGCACACGGTTTTCGCCGTAAAAGAGTGGTCTGCCGCTCCGGGTTCACAGGTTGCTGTGCATGTGATTAAGTTCACAACCGGGACCTGTGATCACTGTTAAGAGTCACGTTTTCCCTCCCCTTCCCAGTTGAAGTTAATTACCGTATTTTCCGGTGTATAGGTCGCAAACTTTTTGTTTTTATTTTCATTTGTTATTTTTTTTTATTTTCTTTTGTTTATTGATTTTTTCTTTCTTTTTTTTCCTTTCTCTTAGACACTTGTGACCTGTACTCCGGAAAGTGCTGTACGCAAACAAAGGCAACAGGGAAAGATTTTTTATTTTATATATTGTTTCAGTGGGTGTATTTGCCGGCAGTAGGTCAATTGTGAAGTCTACAGAGACTACCACTGCTGTGCTCTGGGGTGGTATTTTTATTGGGTGTTTTAAAAGGGTGATTTAAAACAGGCAGTTTCTTGGTTGGCTATTGCAGCCGTCCTGGGTTCTGGCTGGAGGTTTGCTCACTTCACCCTTGTAAAACACGTGTATAACATTAAAATGTCTGACGTACCTATACAAACTTGGAAAAATTGTGCTCCTGGTACACTAGGATCTGTATTACATGAATTGTGGGTTTCGTGGAGTAGGAAAGTAGCTGTCAAGAATGTTCTTGATGAGAAAAGACGTTTAGTTTCTTGGGTGACTGACATGAGTCGGTCAGGGATGTTTCCTGGTGTAGATGACCCGTCTCCATCCGATGCTGGACTGAATAAACTTCTAGTACAGTCAGATAGAGCATTGAGGATGGCGTTAGATGAGAAGGAAAAAATTTCTGTTCTAGTACGCAGAAAAAAACACAAGGACTGGCTAAAGGCGGACGCCTTTAATAGAGACTGCTTATTATTTTTGGATGAGATGTGCAAAATCCTAGGTAGACAGAAACCTGCTGTGAGAAGTGTGCACAAGGTAGTTTCACAGAGACAAGTTGCTGGCTCGCAATCAGATTTATGGCCGTCTGTAGATAAGACCTTGGTGCTTGGCACCACAGAGCTCCCTCTTAAAACCGGTGCTGCTCTCGTACCAGGAACAGAGACATGCCTTGAAACTGAACGGCCTTGTGCTCCCCCTCCTCCTCCTCTTTGCCCCGCTCCCCCTCCTCCTCCTCGTCCTCCTCCGTATGCACCTGTGGGCCTTACTCCACACAATCAGATGCCATTGTCGGAGCGCACATCCATAAATCTGGCTGAGCTCTCTCTGGGTTCTGGACACACAGGATCCAGCTCAGACTTGCTTCTCGTTACAGGAGGTATTTTACAGACAAGATCAGCTGAAAATAGGAACGTGGTGCAAGACCATGTGCAAACATTGATGGGTGGTATTCCTACCACTCCTGGCTCTGTGGGTGAACAAAGGGGAGGTGATGTGTTCCGTCCACCGTCCTCTGATGCTTCTTTCAGCGTGACTTCTTTGGGGGCTTCATACGACTCCGTACCACTGACCTGTCCTGTCCCAACTGCTTGTCCTGACCTCAGGCCTCCTGCCACAACTTTTGATAAGGTTACTGGCTGGCAGCGAGGAAATTCAGGTCGTTTAAATAGAATTGCTGACAATGTTCATACCTGCCTTGACGCAACGCCTCCTGCTCAATACATGTTACCTCTCGTTTCTTCCACCACAGCTGAGGGGGTCCGCAAACAGACTTACACGCCTTTTAGTTTGTAGGATACTGAGTTGATCCGTCAGCGTTTGCCTGATATCCAGAAGGGAGGTTCGACTTGGATCCGCGCTTTTCTGGAGGCTTGTGCCGGAATTGTGCCATGTCTGGGTGATTGGAGGAGGGTTTTCACAGCATGCATGTCGTTTGGTAGTCTGACTGAAATCGAACAGGCTGCTGGGACTAAATTGGACCCAGATAGTGACACCCTACATGACCACGTTCAGATTTTATGGCCAATCATACGAGAGAAATATCCGACGTCTATGAAATCTTCAGACTTGTGTGAGATTCCTCTGGCTGTTACAGAACGGGGCTCAACCTATCTATCTAGAGTTAAACTCTTGTGGGAAAATAGAACTGGAAATGATCCAACGATTGATCCTATGACTCAACTGTTGTTCAGAGTAGCTGTAGAGAGCTCTCTGTCTGATGATGTTAAGAAGAGCTTGGCGTCTGTTGTTGGCCTGACAAAGATGGACTATGATTTATGGGCAGCCCACATTGTTCATTTTATTGATCAATCTTTTGATAAGAGGGAGTCTGATGACAGGGAATTGAAATCCCTTGAAACTCAATTAGCTAAGGCCCAATTGAAAGACATACGTGACAAACTTAATTTCACAAAGGTGAATGCGATTCAGATGCCCCAGGTTCAGGGTCCTACTACATCATCTGATAATTCATATCAACAGAGACCTCTGGGCCCATCCACATCCTGGCGCAGAGGTCGTAACAAACGTCTGAGGGGCAACCCTCAACCCACGGACAGGTGCCGCCGCTGTAACGGGGTGGGGCACTGGTATTTTCAATGCCCGAGCAAACAGGATTTGTCGAGACAGGAGGTGACGCCAGCTCAATATCCACATGATGTATATCCACCACCTGATCACACTCAACATGGCCCTTTGCCGGGAGCCAATAATCAGGCCCCAGGCCAATATCCTATTCAATAGGGGTGCCCTGGTCCGGCAGTAGGTGGCGTCTTGTATTCAGAGCCTTTGGTCTCGCTAACCATTAACGGCCGAGATCACATGTGCATGGTTGATACAGGAGCCAGGTATTCGACAGTTAACACGTCACTCCCACGATCAAAGAATACCGTACCTGTTGTTGGATTCTCGGGCAAGCCAGAGGAGTGGCCGCTCTCCTGTTACGTCCCATGCGTGTGGAATAATCTGCGTTTTGAACACTCCTTCCTGATTTCTGACTCATGTCCAGTGAACTTGATTGGACGAGACATTCTGTGTGATCAGAACGTGACTTTAATGATGAGTCCTGACAACGTCCAGCTGAGTTTTCCTGATGGAACTGTTCAGTACTGTGCTACAGTGAAAAGCTCTATTCGCCAGATGTTCCAGGTCCAAGGGACTTCTGCTGAGTCTGGTCCAGCTGAACTTCAGGCTGAAGTTTGGTGGGGAGCTGTCCCTGACTTTACAACGACGCTCTTGTACGACACACTGCAGAGCTGGAACGCCTGGATTAATGTCATAAGATCTTATGACACGCTTCCTGATGTGGCACATTGCACGCTGAACTATGACCTTTGTGGTGATGGGGACTACGATATGCTCTGGACAGGACTGCTGGAACATTGTCAAGAGACTGGTGAATTTCCAGTGGCTGAAATCAAGGACATCTATGTGGCCCCCGAGGGAGTGGTGGCGGGCGTGACGTTGCCCGCACCGTTAATGCAACTGTATATGCTTGGTGATTTATCGGCTCCACATGTGTCATTGATGGTTGTATCTGGTGCTGATGCGAAGAATTTAGGTCCTATGATGAGACGCTGTCTTGCTGTAAGGGAATGGGTGCCTACAAAAAATCCTCACTTACACTATTCTCCAGAAACTGATACTTACAGGATCACACACAGATCATTCACATTATTGTTACCTGAGAAACATTCTCTGCCTAGATCACATGGCGGAGAAAACACAGACCATGTTGATACGGACAAACTGTTAGCCAGTTTGCCTGATACACTTTGGACCAGGAGTTCTACAGATGTGGGCCTGCTGAATGTCCAGAGGCGTCAAGTAACGAAGTATAAATACTTCGTTACTTTACTTAAGTACAAATTTTAGTTATCTATACTTTAGTAAAGTAATTATTTTTCAGCCTACTTTATACTTCTACTTCTTACATTTTCACGCAATTACTGGTACTTTCTACTCCTTACTTTTTAAAAATAGCCTCGTTACTTTTCTTTCATTTTGCCGTTTTTTTTTTGTAGAATATAGATATTCACGCAGGACTTTCCAAAAATTGAACATAATATCCGCTTCAGCAGCCGTCGTCACTCACCAGTGTTGCCAGATTGGGCGGTTCACCGCGATTTTCCTTCTGACTTTTGCGGGTAAAGAGTGCTTTGGGTGGGTGGGACTCTATCTGGCAACACCGGTCACACCGGTGTTTACGTGTGTCTTTACATCCGGGGCAGCGTCGGCAGCGCTGGGACCCTCCATCAATGTAGAGGCGTCTGCGGGACTGTAATCAGTAGTTGGGGCGTCTTCTATAGCAACTTCATCCGGCGAAGCCATGCTGTCCGTGACGCTGACTGGCTAGGGGCTCTGCTAGCGCTAGCATTAGCGTCTCGCGAGACAACGTTACCTCTCAACGAGAGATATCGCGGGAGTTTAATATCGCGAGATCTCGTACAACGTTACATGCCTAATATTGAGGTAAGCTGAAAGATTTTTTTTTTTTTTATCAGTTGATTACTGACTTCTAGTGACCTAGTAACATACTAATGTTGTATAATAAATATAAACGTGAAAGACAACAAAACCAGGAGAACCCTTGACCAATTTGTTCTGCACCGGGCAACACCAGAGGCAGATATGGTATGTAAAAAAAAAAAACCTGCCATCAGTTCTGTCCAGAAGTGGTTTGACTTCTCAGAGGAAAACTGGCTCTTTCACCTTCAGCCCCTCTCTCTGGCATCTGGAAAAATATCCTTTGAGGAAGTGGAGAAGATCACTGAAAGTCTTCACCTGGTTGGCAGGTAAAAATTCAATAATTTCCAGTGTAGTGGTGAACCATGTTTAATTATTGATAGTTATAAACAAAAGTGTACAATTGACACGTACAAATAAATACATAATTGTGAATTTACTTTACACTATGCAAACATACAACCTTGTCCATCTTTAAAAAAACACAGTTCATATAGGTAAATTAATAAATACATTTCAAAATGTAGTTTAAATACAATGCTAAATTATAAATATAAACAATACACGTTTTTCCATTTATTTATCACTACATAACCTAGGCTATGTATCACTAATGAACTTTAACACCTTTTGGCAGGCTGAACATGTCTATGGATGAGCTGTATGAGGAATGTGTGACTGCAAACAGCCTGATAGACCACCTCACCACCTCACCTCAGGAGAAAGAAAGGTGGCAGTCCCAGGGAACAGCAGAGAAGTGGATGCAAGTTCTTCAGGCAGCTGACCTCTCCAACATCCAGCTGTTGTATCCTTTGTCCTCAGCATCCCATCTTCCACTGGGTTTGTGGAAAGGATTTTCTCTTTCATGAAAAGTAAGTGGACTGATGTGCGAAACAAATGTTCTACTGAACTAATTAGAAGTGAGCTCATTGTCAGTCTAAATTATGAAATGTCTTGCTCACAAATTTACTACAAACTTTATTTGCACGTTGCACTAAATGCACTATTACAGAATGTTCGTATTGATTTTTTGTTATTTAATACTGTTTTAAGTTATTAAGCAGGACAGAGGTCTATTCTATTTGCACTAAAAATAAATGGTTAATTGTGTAATAATTTGTTTATACATATTTTTATAATTCAAGAACACGTATCCGTATCACGCAACACTTTGTTGTTGCTTTTTCTTACGCTACTTTTACTTTTATACTTTTAAGTAGTTTTTGAAACCAGTACTTTTTTACTTTTACTTGAGTAAAAAGCTAGAGTTGATACTTCTACTTCTACAGAAGTAATTTTAAATCCCAGTATCTATACTTCTACTTGAGTAATGAATGTGAATACTTTTGACACCACTGTGAATGTCAAACCTGTCTCGATCGTTCTGAAGCCAGGCACGATTCCAATCTATAAACCTCAATATCGACTCCGACAGGAGCAGATTGACGGTATAGAGCAAACTATTAAGGGTTTGCTGGAAGCTGGTGTGTTGCAGCCTACTGTTTCGAGCTGGAACACACCTCTACACCCAGTACCAAAAGCTGATAAAGATGGTTCATTTACAAGGGCTCTGGATGGTTTGAAATCTCTGTCTGAGGAGCTAGCTGAAAGCTCTGGAGTTCAGAACCCTCTGAGTGAGTGGTTCATCTCTACTTTTGGGAAATGGAGAGCTGTTGTCGTCACGGCTGTGATTACAATATTCGCAGTTGTGGTTATGTTAATTTGTTGTGGATGCTGCTCCGTTCCTTGTGTGAGGCATTTTTGTCTGAAGTGCATCAGTAGCGCAGTGGATGATAGGTTTCCTAAGCTGCCTTCCTATCAGATGGCTGTACAGGCAAGAGAGGGCTTCCCCCTTACAGGTGTCTATGAGGAAGAAGATGAAGACGATGAAGATGAGATGGCCTGACTTGGCTAAAGCATAGTTCATATTCTTTGCTAAGGGTAATACATAACAGAAATATAGATACCACACACTTGAGGCGTGATATTTGATAGGAGGGACAGTCCGCTTCATTTTATTGTTTTGTTTTTATTTTTATTTGTTTTATGGGTTTGTTTTTACATTTATTTTTGTTTTTTGTTTGTTTTTGTTTATTCTTTATTACTTTTCCTGTTTGTTTTGTTTATTTCTTATTACATTTATTTGTTGTTTTGTTTTGTTTATTTCTTATTACATTTATTTGTTGTTTTGTTTATTTTATTTTTATTCTTTGTTTTTGGTTGATTTCTTTGTTTTTTGTTACATTTATTTCTTTAGATTTGTTAGTTTTGTATTGCGTTTCCAGCATATAAGCTCTGACAGTTACCGTATATTTTCTTACGTAGTTTTGTTACCATTAGTATTGATGCTTATTTTTATATAAGGGGTTTTATACTCTGGGTGGGTAACTTGTAACTTAGATGTAGGATTACTGCGGGTTGGGAATGTTAGAGATTTCCATTGTGTATCCAGTTCTTAATTGCATACGCACATAGTACATATAGGTTTTTGTTGACATGATGTTTGTCATGTCAAAAGGGGAATTGAAATATATGTATATCAGTATTACACCTGAATCACACATATTATGTGTTATGATTTATGTTCACTTAATTCAACCATATAATGTGAAATATATTCAAGATGGAACCTTTATTTTCGGGTTTTATTTTCAATAGGGAAGAGTTTTTCAGTTACACGCCTGCACAATACA
>JBBPBX010034113.1:1689-32831 GCA_038048925.1 Garcialebias charrua
AGGCAGTCTTAAAGCTTAAAGGCTCAGCAGAGTATGAAATGTAGAGTTTCATCCCAAAATCAGACACAAAGGGAGAAAATTATCTACTTCTACAAAACTGACTGATAAACTTAAACCCTTAACTGAAAACAGGAGAATGTCCTTGGTTAATTGAATGATACAACTACAGACAATTTATAATAGTTCTAAGATTTATAGTACAATTTCAAATACTTATGAAAGTCAGTTTGGCATTTTTTACATACAGATGTGGAAAGAATAGGATTCAGATTTTACGATTTTAGTTCAAAATGTCCATAATGAACAGACTCTAATGTCTCATAATGATAGAAAAGAAAAAAATATGAGACTTTTGTTTGAACAATTTTTTTCTATAGACATCCCTTAACTCAACATTTCAGTGATGTTATTGTCCAACATTAGGAGGTGAAGAAGGGAAAATAAGTTTTTGCATATTGGCTCATGACATTGTATGAAATGACACATTAAGATACCTTCAAGGTTTGACCCAAATGGCAACAACTCCTTCAATGCAATGACTGTTTAGTTGAACTTTATTATGTTTTTGTGACTTTCTTTCAACTCTGGGAAATTTCTGTGTTAATACCTCCACTTTTGCTTGCAAACCACACACACACACGCCATAAAATGTACCTAAAGACTCACAAATGTACACACAAATTTGTACATGGGCGTGAAAACTGGAGTTCCTCCAACAAAGGGCCAATCATTTCTCGGCAGGTGCTCAGTTATCACCAGCTCCGCTGACACAGGTGTGTGCATAAAGAAGGGTCATTTGTGTAACAGATGTGTGCGTGTGTGTGTGTCTGACACAGGTTTAATGACTCGTCTCAGCCAATTTTCAGCCGGTGGCTTCTCTTTGAGAGGAAATGAAGTTTGTAGTTAATGTAGCACAGAAGGACTGCCTGTGATCTGAGCACACACATCGTGATGTCCTTTGCAGGAGTGTGTGTGTGAGAGAGAGTTCCAGTGTGCTGGCTCTGAGCAGAATATTAGCAGAAACCATATGGAAGAATTCATTGTGACGTAAGGTTCGAGGACATTTAGGTCTTTGTTTTTTCAATACAAGAGTGAATATAGAAGCCATCTTTGTTGTGCATCTTCGAGTCTGTTTAATGTCACTTTCATTTTTGGAAACTGAGTTTTTGTTTGGGGCGGTACAGTGACTCAAGAGGCTCAGATGGTAAAGCGGTTGCGTCTCAGCGAGAAGGTCGCTGTATCGAATCCTGGCCATGGGGTCTTTCTGGGTCGTTTTGCATGTTATCTTCGTGCATGCGTGGGTTTCCCCAGGTACTCCAGTTTCCTCCCACAGACCAAAAACATGCATGCTAGACTGATTGGTAACTAAAATGTCCCTTGGTGTGAGTGAGAGAGTGAATGGTTGTTTGTCTCATTTGTCTCTGTGTCCCTGTGATGGACTGGAGACCTGTCCTTGATGACTGTCCAACCTGACCCTTGAAGGAATTCCTCTTGCTTCTGACTTTCACGCCAGAATTTCAAACCAAGTTTTCACTCATTATCGTTCAGTCTCTTAGGGCTTCAAGTATGTGTTGTTGCAAACTCTCAGCTACTACCACACAAAACTGATGGAGTTATATTCATCTTTGTCGTTTCTAATGTAAATTAGCTGTGGCAGCCCTCTTGTATGGCACTGGTCAGTGATGATGTCATAATGATTGCAGGTAAGCCCAAAATCAAACATGATGTCTGGGGTAAAAATCTAACTGAATGTATTGAAGGACACAGTCTCAGCAGTATGTACATGCAAAGTGAGCACATAAAAAATTGTTGATGACTACGGCAGAGTTTTAGTTTACAAATTTCCATGGCAATATTTGGAGCACTGCACATATCTCTGTAGTCGTGATATATTTTACATTTTGGACTTTACTATTGTGTTGGATGCATATCAGGTGTTTAGTGACCTGTTCTTATAGTTTGATGGTTTTATTTGGTTGTAAAATAAAAAGATAGGCTTTTGTTGTAAGTCACATGACGGCATGAAGCGAATCAAGAGGGGGCTGGGGTGGATAACGACGTTCAGTGCTCCTGTTGGTTTCAGACACTTGTCTACCTGATAAACACAGTAATGATTTTTTTTTTCATTTCATTTTACAACAATACAATTCACTGCATCTTAAGGGACTCCCATAAAAAAAAGCTCTTATTAAAGTTCTTGTTTACTGATCCCCCACAATAATGATGTGGCATATCTCTCCCTGAGGCTTTAGAAACAGCATGAACATATACCATGCATATGAGGCTTGATATCAGATGTAACTATTCTGGCAGATCCTCATCATCCACTCTATGGTGAGTTCAGGTTGTTTCCATCTTGACGCAGGTATCTGCTGCCCAGATGTAGAATGAACAGACTGAACAACTAATTCATCCCCGGAGTGATCAGGCTTCTCAATGAACATTGACTTCCGTATTGTTAGTTTAATGTTTTAATGTCTTGTGTTGTACGGATGTTTTATACATCTACTGACTGTGAAACTAATTGTCCCTTGGGGATAAATAAAGATACTTGAACTTGAACCCTTGCAAGTCCCGAACAAAGCTTCTTAGAAACTATCTTTTTGTTGTTTTATATCGGCACAAACCACAACTACACAGCTACTTGTACTGTACTTGAAGTTCTGCTTGTCTGAGATTTGGGTACTTTCTGATGTCACTCATTGCAGAGACAGACATTTTTAAAGACTGGGACCAGTGCCATTGGAAATTTTTTTACAACCTGTCATTCACGAGATATTTTGCCAACAGATGAAAATGCCTTACTTAAGGCAAATATCCCATAAAACGTATAGAGCTCAAACTTTATATTAAGTATGACTGTCAGGTACTACCATACCTACTTTAGCTCAGTAACCAAACAACAAAGTTTTTCTGGTTTTACCATGTTTAATTAGTTTTGGCAGATTGTTTGATAATGTTAACCCTGATTTAGTTTTAGACATACGAGCAGTGACTACATTCTCATAATTTCATTGAACCCATCCAGTGTTAAATTAGATATTTTGATAACAGAAACAGGCAAAAACATGTTTGCTACAACAATACATATTTCTAAATGTCAACACATTTTGTATATTTAACATTTTCTGTCATAAACCTCTCATCCACAAGCAAACAACATATTGGGTTAAAAAACTTTTAAAAGTCTTTTTTTTTTTGTCTAATATTGTAATTTTGAGACATCGAGCAACTAAAGATGTAGTAGTCTACTTTGTTTTAGCTTATTATTTCATTAAAAGCAACAATAAATACATATTCACCCATTTCTTTATTTAGCTGTGACATGCGTTGTTCAAACTTTTTAGCTAAAAATTGTCGACTGAGAAGAAATAAACATATTCAAAAAGTTGTGTGTTCAGAATACAGGTAGTCCCCGATTTACGAGCGAGATCCGTCACAACGAGGCGCTCGTAAACCGGAAATCTCGTAATTTGGAACGGCCGCCATTTCTCTCGTAAATCCGGAAATCCGCTCGTAAATTGGAACGGTTTTCGCTAGCGCGCCTAAAAACACTCTATTTTCATCTAAAAACTACTTTTGAGTGCATAAAAATGATCGGAAACGTGTGTTTATATGCTTAACTAACTAACTGTAGTGAAAAAACACATGAAAACTCAGTATTTTTTTCGTTTTTTCCAAAAATGTGCAGCTCGTAAGTCTGGAACCTCGCAGATCAGAGCGCTCGTAAATCGGGGACTACCTGTAATATTTTTCTTAGTTTTAGTTAAATGGAACCTAACACCTGCAATAAATGAGGGACTATTGTACTCCCAAACAGAGCGGTCATTTCTAACCCAAACCCGGAGCCCGGCCCGACCCCGATTAGAACTAGGCCGAGCCATAATAATGTGCGGGCCAGGTCAGTGTCAGGCTTTTCATTCCGTCAGCAGTTGCGTGCGGCTGACAATCCCATCATATGTCTACATGGCTTGCCATACCATCACCTGTCGCACTTGGCCATTTGACCGCATGCTAACCGGCCTTGAAATAGGTAAAAAAAATCCAGTTAAAGAAAAACATTCAAACCAACGAGACATCTTTGTACTTTCCTTTAGAAGGTGGTGGTGTAATTTAAAAAATATTCTGCTATACTCAGCGGACGCGCGCGGCCGATGACCCAAACAGGTGAGATCCCAAAATATCTGACATGTCAGAGCAGGGTCCGTGTCTGAATAATGCAGAATGCAGGCAGAAGCAGGGTTTTAATGCGCTTTGACGGCCACGAAAGGACAAAAAACCCTCAGTTCGGATCTTCTGCCCCTTAGCTGCATGTGTCCACCGACCGTTAATAACTATATAAGCAGTCAAAGTTTAACCTGTAATTGCTGTTAATTCACCGGGTTGGGTCGGGTGGGGTTCGGAAATTATGGCTACAGACTGGAGCCGGGTCAGATTTTTTGGGATCGAATACAAATCTACTGCAAAGCAGGTCTCTCTTGAAAATGAGTCCTCATGACTCAATGAGACTACCTGTATAAATAAAGGTTAAAAAAAATCTATTTAAAGAAAAATAATATGGTGTGGTGTGGTCATTATTTAGGAATTTTTGACTCCACTGTTTTCTGTTTTGCTGCTTGATTAATACAGTTGCCATTTTGAAAAATGTTCTTGCTAACTGGCACCTTCGAGCTGCCGTATGCTCTTTAAAATAGACGACTACAGCGCCTCACATGGGAAATCATGTGCAGAGCTGCATGTGAAAATACACAAACAATAACAGCAAGATTGGGGGAGGGGTTTCTAGCAAACACAGTAAATTTGGTTTGGACATAATGAGCTGCAACTGAAAGGCAAATGAGCCCCTCGGTGTGACGACCCCCATTTAAAGCAGACAGCCTGCATCTGGGGAGACGCTTTATTGCTGAAACCAAAATGTCACTCATCTATCTGCTCCCCGCCCAACACCTCATTCCACTCCTGTCATCTTTTTTTCCCCACACTCTTCCTTTTCCATTTCCCATCAATTAATTTAAAACATATTTTCCCAACTTCTCCCGTCCATCAGCTTTTTTGATAACCTGTTTTCTCCTGACTCAGACATGGTCAGATGATGGTCAAGGTCTGCCTCGAGTTGCTCTTCTATCACATTTTACCACCCATGTTCTGTTTTTTTTTTAATTCTACACCCCATTTTCTTCAAATCTGAACTACTGTTTCTAAAAGAACAAAACATTATTTCCACTTTGTGCTGAATTAACTATTGTCAATCGTTAAATTCTTTACTGCGTAGCTTTTAATGAAACAAATCTGTCAAATTTTACAGCACCAATGCCACTGCAGTGCTTACTACACATCACCACCAAACTGAAATAAACTATTATACTACATGTTTCATTCCTATTTGTGTCAAGAGACCATAGGCTGGACATAAAATCTGAAAATATTGTGAAAACGCTAAACCTCAGTTTACAAGAAGCCAAGTCATCTCAGAATAATTCAGCCCCAGGTACACAGTTACAATTCCTCTATTTCAGAAGTGAAAATATATGTCATGTGACCTTTAATTCTTCAGTAAAGGTTATCAAGTACATTATTAATGGAAGTTGACTCGGATTAAGACAAATTAATATTACACGTACGACTATTAGGTTTTATATCAAGCAGTTAACGCATATCAGGTCTTAGCCTAGCTTCACTGGCTGTGTTGAAAAAAATTAGAACATCACGTTATAGCTGGCTGGATCATTCTTTTAAAGGTTATCAATAGTCCAGTACCTCATCAGCCAGGACATCAGATACAGAGCATGGAATATAGAAAGTGTCAAAAACCTTTAAACAGAGTCCCGTAATTTCTGGACTATAAGCCACTACTTTTTTGCATACACTTTGATCATGGTGGCTTATGCTGCGGTTAATTTACGTTTTCTTTTTTCTTTCTTTTTTTTTCAATGGGCCAACAAGCTTCATGCCACCAAAAAATTTAGCCTCGTCACACCCGGGCACTCAAATAGCTTCCCAATACTGTACATGTCTCTCTGGGGGTGGGGGGTTCCTGGTGACTCAATTTAGGTAATCAAATTTATGGAGTTGAAATTGACAGGGTTGATGAGACAAAATTGTTAAGTATTCTGGATAAAGAAAAGAAAGTTAATTCTCATAATTCTGGATAAACTTAATTGGAAGCCTCATATTGAATATATTAGAAATAAAATTGCAACAACTATTGGAATATTATTTAAAATAAAATATTCAATAAATGTAAAAGGCTTGCATATTATATACTCTTCCTTGACTATGCTCTACTTGTCATATTGCTCAGAAATATGGGGAATTCAAATAAAACTACTATTAACATATTAATAAAGTTACCAAAAAAGCAAGTAGGCTTATTAATAAAGTGGGATATTGGGAACCAACTAATACACTTTTTATTCAAAGTAATACTTTAAAATGTAATAATTGATTATATAAATATACTGGAAATAATGTGTAAAGCACTGAATAAAAGTCTTCTATATGGAAGTCAGAAATCATTTAAGTTAAGAGAGAGTAAATATAATTTATGAGGTTTGATAATATTTGAACAAGGTAAAGAAAAAAGTAAAGTAAAATCTAGATGTATTTCAGTTATCGGCGTGAAACTGTGGAATGAATTGAATGATGATCTCAAATTATGTGCTTTTTTGGTGAACTTTAAAAGAGCCTTAAAATGTAAAATTATAAAAGCTTACAGAGATGTTATGTATATGTATATATGTATTGTGTAACCATGTATGTATGTAATGTATGTGTATGTATTATATATAAGCATATTTAAATATACGGTAAATGTTTGTATGTGTACTACTTGTGTATTTATTTGGACAGTAGATATATGTCATTACTGTTGAGTCTATGATTAGGGTAGCAAGTATATCCTGGGCTTTAGCCGATTCCTTTTTTGGTAAATGATTGATTTACCATTTTATATTGTTTTCCTTTTTTTTAATGTTTTTAATTTCCCAACATCAGAGGTGACACATAATAGATGAGATGTATACGGCAAAGTGACATATTTATGGATTTTTCCACTTTTTTAGACATTTTTCGACTGATGCGACTTATAGGGCGGTGCGACGTGTACGGCGGAAAATACGGTTCACTCAGTAAGAGAAAGATTGAAACGTGTAGATAATATAACTGATGCATGCTCAATAATCCAGGTAGATAAATCTAACAAGGTTAAGTCAGGTCCTCTGGACAGATTCTTCTTTGTTGAAAGGTTTCATCTTTTATCCAAAAAACTTCTCCAGTCTGAGGAGCTGAGAAAGTGCTATTTATAAGACTGAGTTTGTTGCAACTCCTCCGACTGAAGAAGACTTTTGGACAAAAGACGAAGAAGAATCCATCCAGAACGACCTGACTGAACTTTATTAGATGTACAGTAGACAGTATATTCTACTTTGTAGAAAACACTAGTAAATCAATCCTAGTACAGTACTGTACAGTTTTAGTAAAGATACAGATGGAAACAGATTTGAAACTTTAATTGGATACAAAAATCAAAGATAAAACATAAAACAGTTGCTTTGCTTTAAAAAAAAGGAAAATAATTTCATTGAAAAACAACTTCTGGGCTGCTTTGGACATCACAGATTGTCGATGTGGAACAGGGTGTTTGACAGGGGCATCTTTTTCCTTAAAACAAAGATGAAGGCTTGGAACAGGCAAAGCTGTAGTCTGGCTCCTGAGCACGAGCTGTAGTTGACGGGAAGAAAAGAAAAAAAACTCAATGGATACATGGCAGTAGCATCAAACGGACTTGAAGTGGATCCCAGTCCGAAGAAAACTGCTTGAAGAAAACGATGCCAGAACAAAAATATGCAATATTTTGTTTAGCATGAAAGCCAATATGGATGCCCAACTGAAACCCTGTACATTGTTTTAAGTATCCAAGTAAAACTTGTATTCTTGCTGTGATTACTTTTTTCTCCAATGTAGCCAACCCAGTCACAGTTCGCTTCATTTACATTTTAGGCCCTCTCCTCAGTTCTCCTCCACCACTGTACCTTTGTAGTCTTTTTTTTGTTTTTAATTCCACACTCCCCCACCATTAATCTGTGGCCAAATCAATAACCATTCGCTGGCACGCAGGAGCTGAGGGATGTAAATAGCAGAAATCTGACATTCGCAGGATATAAAACAACAGGCCTTCAATACAATCAACAGCAGGACCCGTGTCATTCCTCAAACAATCCATAGCCTTATTAAAAAGGGGTGTATAATTTAGCCCTGTGTACTCGCAGATGGAGGCTGTCTGACAATAGTGTCTGATGACTCAGGAGCTGCAGGATGAGCAGCGGTGGCGAGAGATGATTGAGGATGAGGAGAAAGCATGAAGCAGTTTGCATTAGTGTTTACAGTGTATGTCGTTTGTCTTTGTTTACATCACTGCTGCTTTAGATTTATTCACACAGGTTATTTTGCTTTAGTGCGCTTCATGCTTTGGGTTGCAAGCTAATTTGTAATTAAAATATATGGTATTTATGGCGCTGTAGTTTTTTTTTTCTCTCTCATTCATTATGAGTACAAGTCTGAGTTACCGTAGTACTTTATTGTTCCCAAAAAAGGAATGAGGCATGAAACTGAGTCCCAGAAGCAGCAAACCCACCACAGGAGGAGTCGATAGGGGAGAGGTCAGGCCCCAGGAACCATCTTATCACCAGCAAACTGGTTGGTCCACTATGTGAGTTTGCTGCTTCTGGGACTCAGTTTGTTGTGTCTCCTCAAACTGATGAAATCCTTTGGATGAAAGATGAAATGTCTCAAAAACCAAACAAACAAAAAAATGTCCAGATGACCTGACTGAACCTTGTTGGATTTTCTATCTGGACTATTGAACATGAACTTTGATGTTTTGAACCACTTTGGCTATGGCTGCCTCAGAGGAGTTGATGGGGGAGAGGGCGGGCCCCAGAAACCATCTTTACACCAGGAAACTGGTTGATTCACTATAGCCGTTTTTGCACTGCACAGCCCTCCCTGGCCCAGCCTGGCCCTGAGCCCAGCCTGGCCCGGCCCCGCTCATTTCGCACTTGAAGTGGGTGGAGAGTTCTCTTGAAGTGGGTGGAACGTTCTCTTGAAGTGGGTGGAGAGTTCTCTTGAAGTGGGTGGAGAGTTCTCTTGAAGTGGGTGGAGAGTTCTTGTGCGCACGCTTGGTGTGTGTTAAGAGGTGGAAAGAGAAGGGCTAAAAAATATTTGTTAGCTGAATATATATACAGTATTAGTGTTTCTGAGTTTAATGTTCGTTAATAACTGATTACAAATCAGCTTATTTTACACGTGCGTAGCAAGGATTTTCAGAGGGGCGATCCGTTAAAAGAAAAAGTGGACCTACAAAAAGCAAGATACCCAGTGGTTAAGTAACCTCATAACCCACTGGTTAAGCGTTGCGTTGGCGCTCCAAGCCTTTTCTCAACTCGGGTTCGAATCTCACTCGGTTGAAACTTATTTACGTTTGTCTTTTATTGGATTAAAAAAGAGGAGTTTCACAAACTCCTTTTTTTAAATCTCAGTCCTCTTTTTTTTATCCAATACTGTAAAAGACAAATGTAAAATAAGTTTCAACCGAGTGAGATTCGAACCCGAGTCGAGAAAAGGCTCGGAGCGCCAACCCAACGCTTAACCAGTGAGCCACTGGGTATCTTGCTGTTTCTAGGTCCACTTTTTCTTTTAACGGATCGCCCCTCAGAAAGTCCTTGCTACGCCCATGTAAAATAAGCGGATTTGTAATCAGTTATTAACAAACATTAAACTCAGAAACACTAATACAGTATATATATATATATATATATTCAGCTAACAAATATTTTTTTAGTCGTTTCTGTAGTTAAATTTTAATGAAATTCAGCTTGCGCTGAAATGCGGAAATGCTCTCTATGGGTGCGCGCTTCGTGTTATTTACGTTTTAAAATAAGCTGATTTGTAATCAGTTATTAACAAAAATTAAACTCAGAAACACTAATATATATATTCAGCTAACAATTTTTTAGGGGTTTCTGTAGTTAAATTTTAATGAAATTCAGCTCGCGCTGAGGTTGTTGTTAGAACGAGTTGATGACTCAACACGCAGCAGTCCCGCCCCTGCTGCAAACAACGAATCAAATGTGAGCAGTACATGACGTCAAACTGGGCCCGGGAGCTCGGCCCGATCAGAACCTCCGTCGGTGGGGTTCCAAAACTAGGGCTCCCGCCAGCCTGAGAGGGCAAATGCGAACCACACGAACCCGGGTTAGAAGCAGGGTGGGGCCGGGGAGGGCCGGGGAGGGCCGTGCAGTGCGAAAACGGCTTATGTGAATGGGGTGCTTTCGGGACTCGGTTTGTTGTGTCTCTTCAGACTGATGAAGTCCTTTGGATGAAAGATGAAATGTCTACAAAAAAAAAAAGACCGCATGAGCTGACTGAACTTTGTTGGATTCCTTTGAGAGTTCCATTACAATGTGTTCATGAGACATCTTGGTAACGCACACAGACACAAGCAAAAACTTTACAACTTCTCATTTTTCAGCTGTAGGCTAGGTGATAATGATGAGCAGTCAATTCAGTTTGAATATCAATTTAGATATTATAATGAAGTGATTTAATGCGCAATATCTAACAATAAAATGTTCCTTTTTATCTCAGACGTATCCATTATTTTTCCCAGATATATCATTTTGTCTTCTAAAGCTTTTCTCTGAGTACGTCTGACTGCTTTGGTCCACTCAATACTGCATTTTTGTTAAAAATGTACAAGTGTGCTGCTTTTTTGTCTTTTCCACCAATCAGCCAGCCAGTTGTCAGATGCTCAGTGGGGAAGGCTGTCTTTGGGAATCAGTCTTTTTCTACAGCTCCTCTTTCAGCTACACCAGCTTCCATAGTCACCGATTGAGGCAGAAAAAAAAAGAAAGGAGAAACTCATCTCGACCTTTTGCTGTGGCTATCAAGCGCAATCGATAATTATGACATTAAATGGGTTATTGTGCATGGTGCTAAGTGAGTGATGGTTATTGCTCATCGGGGTGTTAATGAACTCGCAGGTTTGTAATGCCATCAACTCTCCCCCTCCCTACACCTCGCTGGACTTTAGAGGCAGCAATCGTTTGAATAAATTAAAATTTACTTTAAAAATAAATTAAAAAATTACAGTTTATGGCATCAACAAAGCTAATAGGTTAATGTCGATGTTGCACAGTATGAGAGATGAAAAAGTACAATTCAAATATTTGTTTTACTGATAAAATGTACACAAGTCTGATGAAAAAGCTTCAAAGAAATGTTAAAAAGACAGCATGGCTATACGCATGAGTAAATACCTATTCTCCTCAACAGCTTTTTGGAAAAAACTGTACTACTAGATGTTTAACAGCCTTGTAAAAAAAAAGTGTACATATTTACAACTGCTTAATTTTCTGATCAAGATGGCTGTCGGAGCCAACTCATCTTGAAAATCACAAAGATACGGTAGTTACAACTCAATTTTACACATTCTGAGTTACTGTAAACTGATGTGGTAGTAGTTGATGTTAAAAACTCATTGTAAGCACAAACAAATAGCTTTTTTTTTCTTGTTTGAAATCAAGTCATCAAGTATTTTCCTACCCTTAACTATAAAGGAAAAACTCCAGAGGTGCCAAAACTACAGCACCACTAATCATATTGGTCATTCAAGCAACATTTTACTGAAGGTCTTGCTGAAATGTCTCCAATCACAAGTTGTGGCATTGTTAGTACAAAAACAAGAGGGTTTTGTAAAGTTTGCTCAACAACACAGAAGATATTTAACCTATGGCTGATTTGTGAAAAGTATATTGAGCTAGGCAAGCTAGTTGACCATCCATTTGTTGACTGCAAGAAGTGTTTTTGACAGAGTTTGGCAAGATGATCTATGGACAACCATGAGACAGCTAAACATTAGTAGAGACATACTCAACCCCATAGAGGCACTGTACAAGGCAGCAAAGAGTATGGTATAAGTCAGCAACAACTTCAGTGAGTGTTTTCCATCTTCAGTTGAGAAGGATACCTACTCTGGTCAACACTATGTACCATATTTTTGGAACATACTTTGTATCTGATGCACTGATAGAAACGGATTTCCCTGTAAGTCCGAGAGAAGTAAAACCAAATATTTGCTTTGTCATTGATGTAGACCTTAAAATGGATCCACCAATGATCAGGCTATTCAAGCAAAGAACCTAGACATAGTGAGTTGTCGTCATGGCATGGAGATTAGTGTTGAGAAAGCCAAGGCCATGGTATCTGGTAAACATAAGCCTATTACAGTAAATGTAAGGGAAACCAAGCTCAAACAAGTTAGAGAATTCCCTTCAGCTCTGTTCACATCAGAGGACAACTCAGTTAAAGAGGTCAAGACAAAGATAGTTAAAGCTGCCAGTGTCCTAGCGAGACTCAAACTCGTTTGTAAGGATAGATCATTGCCAATGGCTACCAAAGTTAGACTCTTACATGTACACGTACTTGTTTAGTCAGTTCTTATCTGTGCTACAGAAACCAGGACTCTGAATGCGGACATAGAGAAAATAATTTGCACATTTGAAATGACCATCTACCAAAACCTGCTGCATACTCCCACACTGAGATCCGCCGTAGAGTCCATACCCTTAATGGGATCATGACTCCTTCCTAATGCAGATTAAGAAGGAGAAACAGAAGCGTTTTTTTTTTTCCAGGTAGTGAGGGCAAGAAAGCTGAAGGAACTCGTAAAAGGGGGCGTCCTCTTTATCAATGGACAAAGGGCATCCTTAGCTAGACTGGGCTCCCTTTCCATGTCCTTAACCATCTTGCTGAGGATCGGTCCAGGTAGAGGTTGCTCATGAATGATGTTTGTACTGCCCCATGGCACTAGGCTAAAGGACTGATGATGATGATGAGTAAGTACTGTATTTGCAGTCAACTGTCTTTTAGCAAAGTCTTTCATGAGATACTGGATGGGTTTTAATAAAAATGTTCCGGAAATGATCAATGGATGTGCCTTTATAAATTATTAACTTTTGGCGCCTCAGCCACATGACCTTAGAAAAACTCCAAAATGGCAATAATTTGGTCAGCATTCCAGAGTTTGAGCTAAAACTGGGTCTGGCGGTAGCTGTGAGTCATTCACAACACGTACTTCAAATACTACATATTAGTTTAGATTATTGTTTAAAACACAAACAATAATTAATTGTGTCAACCCTGTTCATTAGTAAACAAGCCTATAAATCACAGTTTAAGGAAATTTACAGGAAATAACTGGATGCACATCTACAATTGATTTAACATGCTGCTTAACATATGAAGTTAATGCAGTTTAACATGGCCGCCACAGCCAACTGACCATGAAAAACCAAAAAATGGCTATAATTCAGTCAATGTTTAAAGAGAGTCAGCTAAAATTTGGTATGCTAGTAGCTGTGAATGATCCTCAACATTTACTAAGGGTCAAATCTTTTAATATTACATATTGTTCCAACAAAGTTAAGTCAGGTCCTTCTTTTTTTGTTGAAACGTTTCGTCCTTTATCCAAAGGACTTGATCTGTCCACAACAAAATCAGTCCCACATGCAGAACACTCACATAGTGGACCAACCAGTTTGATGGTGATAAGATGGTTTCTGGAGTCTGCCCTCTCCCCTGTCAACTCCTCCGAGGCAACCATAACCAAAGTGGTTCAACACATCAAAGTTCATGTTCAATAATCTGGATAATCCAGGTAGCTGTTGTGGCTTCTCGGACTGATGAAGTCCTTTGGATGAAGGACGAAGCATTTCAACAACAACAAAAAATAAAATAAAATAAATAAAATGTCCAAAGAACCTAACTTAACTTTGGATTTTTTATCTGTATTACTGAGCATGACCTTTGATGATTACGTGGTTTTTACAAGGTTTACTGAAAACAGCTACAGTTCAACCATTTGTCAATATAAAATGATCTCAGTCTAAAGCCTCGGATATAGTCGCGCTTTGGTCCGCAAGCTGGAGCGCACGTGCTGCGCGCGCACTGTGCATGCGTTTATAGTGTGGCACGGCAGCGCTTGGCAAAGTGCTGTTCTTTTACTGACCAGCAGGTGGCAGTACCCTCTAAAACCTGTGCATATGTTGCAAGAAAGGGTGTAGAAGAAGAAATCTACCGTAGAAGAAGAACTGTTTGAAATCACACAACAAAAACAAATAGCTTTCTGCTCGCGTGCTGAACTGTTGTCTTTATTTGCGGCTTTAATGCATGGAGTCAGCGGAGGAGAAAGCGATCACGTGAGTTTTGGCGAAAAAACAAAAGAAAAGTCCGACTCCAGATCAGGAATGAAGGAGAATTTAATACATTTTGTGTCACAAAACATTCCTCCATGCGTCGCGACGCCGTTTCCACGACCACAGCGGCGCAGACAGCTGCAGAATCTGGCGTGAAGAGGGTGAAGGCTGTCGGTGAGGTCCACACCCGACCTGTCAATCAATTCGGCGCGCGCGCTAGGCTTGCGGAGCTTCAAAATCTGGGAGGTGCACGACCACGCGCGAAACCAACGCGCTGGCCAAAGCGCGGGGGCGGGGACTTCGCAATTGCGTCACTTTGGCCGCGCGCCCTATGCGACGTGTCAACTATATCCGAGGCTTAATATTCTGGCATTAAATGTGGCAGGTGATATCCACTGTTTAATAATTTGCTATGTCTTTTTTTTTTTAGAATTATCCAGTTCATTCAGAGCAGTGGTTTGGTAAATGCACCCGTACATGATTTCCACTAGTGTCCATGCTATGAATTTGCATGATCAAATATGAGTCAAGAACATCTGAAATGTCCTTGACAACATTGTTGTTGTCTACAGAAACCAAACTTTAGGTTTATATCACTTCCTCTGCTGTGATACATAAAACCCGATGCTCAAAGCTGTGTCGTTACGGTTAGGCTTCAAACCGCTTGCACGTCTTTGTGTGGCTGCATGCAGCATCTTTGTACTGTGACCATTCTGACCTTTTTTCATACCCCACACCACCACATTTCCCCTCCCACTCTCCCTCCTTCTCATTTGACTTGAAAGCAGGACCTCAAATGCTGACTTAATTGCCTCTGATGCTCCACTGGTAAAGTTAAGAAATGAACCACAACCTTTAAAAAAGGCAACTGACAATGTAAAGGCAATCAGTGTGAAGGGGAAACATCACTGAGTGATGAGGGGAGATTACGCCAAACTGAAGACATCCTTTAACCAAAGTCAGGACTATTTTACTGCCGTGCCTAAAGAATGCTATATGAGGTGAAGCTTCACAGATAAAAGTGGTTCTAATTATGAAGTATATCTGTCTCCAAATCTAAAGCTAAATTTTAAACAAAGCTCAGTGAGTACTGGGAGTATTTCTTGTTAATGACTTTCGGCACACACCACATCAAAGGTTAGCTCAATATCTGTAATGCCTCTTTTCCACCGCTCGGCTCGGCTCGGGTTGGATCGGCTCAGGTCGGCTCAGTTCGGGTCGGGTCACATCTATGTTCTGTTTCCACAGCTTTTTTGTACCCCTTCTGTGGGCGGGGTCCAGAATCCTACTCGTCTTACCACATGGTGGCAGTAGTGTTCCTCAAGCTATTTACTACAGTACTAGCCACCACTAGAAGAAGAACACAATAAAGACTTTGTTTCACATATTATCAATTCTATCAAAAACCACAAAGCTGATATTTTTCAAAAAAATCTAGTGTGATCACAACATGTTCATATACGAAATGTATCCTGTTGGAGTTATTTGAAATAAAATTCAATGTTTTATAGACATAAATGTGTCAACCTACGTCCATTATTTTCTACTTTGTTTCACATATTATCAATTCTATCAAAAACCACAAAGCTGATATTTTTCAAAAAAATCTAGTGTGATCACAACATGTTCATATACGAAATGTATCCTGTTGGAGTTATTTGAAATAAAATTCAATGTTTTATAGACATAAATGTGTCAACCTACGTCCATTATTTTCTACTTTGTTTCACATATTATCAATTCTATCAAAAACCACAAAGCTGATATTTTTCAAAAAAATCTAGTGTGATCACAACATATTCATACACGAAATGTATCCTGTTGGAGTTATTTGAAATAAAATTCGAATTTTTATAATTTATTTTCGTTGTGCAAACACAGGTTTTGGAAAAAGTCAAAGCGAAACTACTTTAAATGCAGCACATTTGACCATACGTGACAATATTAAAGCGTGGTTAAGCTCAGGAGCCCTCGTACTATTAAAGTCAGCTATGAAATATATTTTATATCTGTTCATTGAGCTACATTTAAAGACATAAAGCCGCCCGCGCGCCGCGTGTTACTCGTGGCGAAACTACTTTTTAAAATCGTGCAGTTTTGAGCAGTACGTGATTTTATTAAGGACACGTTCAGCTGAAGACCCATCTTTGCTATAAATTTAAAAAATAACAATTGTTTTTACCGTGTTATTCATGTAAAAGTCCTGCCGTGGTAGCTTCCCTGGCTTCCGTAAAAACAGCTCTCGTCTCCTCCTCCCTCCTTCCGGAGCGGGTGAGCTCGCTTCAGTACACCTCTGAAAGCAGCCCGAAAATCTCAGGAAATCTCGCGCGGCTCCGCTCGGAATAGCCGGTGGGAAAGGATGAAAGGGGGTCTCTGCGACGCACATATGACGTAACATCCGACCCGAGCCGACCGGTGGAAAAGGGGCATAAGACTGAAAGACTTGCAGGAATTTGTGGTTTTGTTTTAAACTGGCTGTGGTAGCCAACTGGTGCATTCACCGGAAATGGTGTGATAGTCTACATTTGGGGGCACCATAACTACACAACAATGCAACAAATATGTGTGGACTAGTCCAAGTAAATGCCTGTTTTTGTTATGTAGACTGATAGTTGTACATATTGTTTGACCAGAATGGCTACTACTCATTTATCTCTCAACATAGGGCTGGATGTCCATCCATCATCATCTTTTACCCGCTTCTTACTTTTTGGGTCACGTGGGGTCACTGGTGCCCATATCTAGCAGTGACTGAGGCAAGGGGGCACCCTAGACAGGTCTCCAGTCCATCATGGACACAGAGACAAACAAGACAAAAAACCATTCACTCTCTCACTCAAACCTAGAGACAATTTAGAGTTACCAATCAGTCATGCATGTTTTTTGGTCTGTGGGAGGAAACAATACTTTTTTTGTTTGTTTTTGGGTTGTTTTTATCAGCAATCACTTTTGGCAAAGATATTTGCAAGTTATCCAAATTTGCATTACCATTTACAACAAGGCTACCCTTATAAATGGCTAACAAATGGTTTATAGATTATTAATTCCACTATAAACACTTTATAAATTATCAATAACTGTTTATTATGCATGAATTAAATGTGACAGAGAGACCAAACTGGTCAGTTTCTTGCCAAATAGTGAGACAAATCTGTTCACCTAGAAATTTCATCTAGAGTTGTTATATTAAACATTTCACACTAAGTTACTACCTTGTAAGCACAATAAGCATTTGTAAACCTATTTATTTAGGATATATTAGTTGTAGAAAATTATAATGCAGTGATAAACTACATAATATATGCTAAAGAAATAGGTTTACAAATGTTTATTGTGCTTACAAGGAAGTAACTTAGTCTGAAATGTTTAATATAACAACTCTAGATTAAATATATAGGTGAACAAATTTGGCTCAACATTTGACAAGAAACTGGTCAGTTTTGTCTCTCTGTCACCGTTAATTAATGCATCATAAGCAGTTATTAATGATTTATATAAAGTTCATGGAGGAATTAATAAGATAGCTATATACTATTTATTAGCCATCTATAAGGGGAGCCTTAAGTGGTACCAAATTTTCTAACATGAAAAAGTTTCTTCTATATCTAACTAAGGGGATCTCACATGCCTACTCCCTTGTGCTGGGATTCGACATCAAACAACCCTAGCGGGCGTGAGGAAGGTTTCTTTTCCATCTGAGCTGACACTGTTGACAAATGACATGGGAGCCTGTCAGTCAGGTTTGTCTGTTCTGTGGAAGTTAGCATGAGTGAATACGACCAATGGGAGAATAAGAGTGAAAGACTGCTTTTAAGGGATGAATGCTTCGTATATGTGCTGAAGGAAGTGTGGAGATGGAAGAGAGCTGGGAAGAAACGCAAAAGAGTTTCAGAGAGAAGGAACATATCAACACAAAAAAAAGGGAGGAAATGCATTTTGAAGAAAAAGAAAGTGTCAATAACTGACAATAATGTTTTGACCCGTGTCTCTGTGTTTGTTTGTCTGTAGCGTTGGTTAAAGTGTAAGTGGGAAGAAAAAAAAATCAAAATGTAAACTAAGCATGTACATCTACAACTAATTAAATGTTGGAGCCAACTCCATTCAAAATGGCTGCCACAACCAACCAATCTAAGTTAAAAGCAAAATAGTTACAATTCAGGCAACTTCCCAGACATTGAGCTAAGATTTGTTATAGTACCATACCATATCATACCATACCATTTTATTTATAGAGCACTTAAAACAGCAACAAGGCCAACAAAAGTGCTGTACAAACAGACAAAAAACAGGCAACACATAAGCAGCATACAAATTGAAGTAGTAGCTGAGCGTAGGGGTTGGCAATATGGCTCAAAAATTATATTGTGATATTTCAGAGCATTATCACGCTAACGATAAATTTCGTGATATAACCAAAAAAAATAATTTCAGATTTTTTTATTTGACAAAATTAACTTAAAATGTTATAAAACATTTAAAAAACAACAAGGGGTAATTTTACTGAAATTACTTTATTTAGTAAAGTATTCAGTCTCCAAGTATAAAAAAAAAAGATCTGTTATTTAAATTTTAAAAGTCTACACAAAATATAGATCAACAAAATCCACCACAAAAACTAAAGTGCAGGTGTAGTTTCCCAAAATAACTAAATAAAATTAAGCTTAAGATCTGTTGGGCATAAGAAACCTACAACAAAAATGTGTTGCCTTTAAATGAGCTAGAACTTCCAGAACTTGTAACAAGGTGATCAGCTGACCCTGAAGCTTGTTCGTGTTTCAGCTTCATCTATTCATGCAGGAATTATTCATTTATCTGACTGATCTGTCTCTGATCACCTGCCTCTTGGTCTGTGGACCGACTGTGGAACTCAAGAGACAGTTGAGCTGCGCGTGTTTGTACAGACAGTTTAGAGCGGGGGAGACGCAGCCACACATAGCTCAAAGAGGGGTGGGGGGAGGGGGGACGAGCTGTCTGTACCTGCAGTTTAGAGCTGGATGGAGAGAAGCTGAGACACGTGTTGTTAGTATTTAGCATTTTAGCTATAGTATTGTGCGTAACTAATTAGCGAGTGGAGGTGCGCAGTTCGGTTTGGTCTTTGAAGCGCTAGGTTGTTAAGGGGGCGGGGCGCCCTGACGTATTACATCATGAAATTAGCATATCATGATATAACTTTTTTGCCCGGGCAAGCTTTTTTTTACCTGTATTACCGGGAACGATATGATATGGCCCGGCCCTAGCTGAGCGTTGCACTACTCTTTGCCAGATTATTTATTTAAAACTTTGGCATCAACTTTGTTAGCAAAGTATCTCAATCAGTGCAGAACTTGTAATGAGACTCTCAGATAATGATTGTAAAAGGTACAAAGTATAATTCAGTAATCAAGGTGACTGGCACAGCTATTCAACTTTAGTCCTACATTCTCTAGCCTCTGCACCACTACTCCCCACAGCTTTACTCAATAAAACAAATACTAAGCTAAAATCTGGTGTGATAGTCATCATCACTGCCCTCGGTGTTTGTTGGCATAAGGGTAGAAACAAAGGTCCTTGACTCCCTTTTGTCCTGGGCCATGATCTGGATGGTACCAAGGTGTGGTTTAGGGTCTTCATCTCTACCTGTACCATTTATCTCTAGGTGTGTTTTCATAAGGTGTTCAATACAGAACAACTGGACATTATTTGTAACAGAAGACGTTTCGCTTCCCATCCGGGAAGCTTTATCAATTCAATGAGGAAAATGTGAGAGCGAGAGAAGTTATACAGGCTGATCCACTGACACGCACCAACATATGTAAATTGGAAGCTAACACACCCACATACTTGGGATAACACGTGTCTGTGACCCATTCAAAGTTCAGGGTGTGAAAGACCTTACAGGAAACACACACACACATCCTACTGTATGTAAATTGACAAATCACACCTCACACATTAGCCGTGTTTCCATCAAGGTTTCTAGGTGCGCATTTTGAAGTATCGCAGCAGAAAAGCTTAATGGAAACGGCAAAATGCGCAGTTACTTCCTGAAATTCGCCAAAAAGTTTATACGCTCGCTTGAGGTGGTTTTTGGGATCTTCGAAACCGAGCAGATGCGCAAAACGACAGATGGAAACACATTTGCCGACTCGTGCTGCCGAAGCGAACATTCACGTCACGTGACTGATCAGCTGTTTCCGCTCCGGACAACATGTAACATCGCTAAAACTAGTTGGCATGACAGAATAAATACAACTCGACCGATAGCAACACGTACCTGAAATATTCTCTCCATTTTGACGAGATGTGTGGCCGGGTTCTGTTTTCAACCGCTACTTCCTGTTTACTGTAGACATGCGCAGTGCTGACGTCTGACGTAATGACGCTGACGTCTGACGTAATGACGCTGTGCGTGGCTTGGTAGATGCGCTTCAAGCCAGCAGATGGAAACACTTCTGCTTCGCATTAATTTGTATTTACATATTTGCGAGATTTCAAAAATTTGCTCAAAAATCGAAATGAAAATGGATGGAAACACAGCTATTGATAGCAGGGACCTGTCAAGGTCTTGTTAGTCTAATTCACAAACAAAGCTCATCTGATCTCATCAGGTGAGAAAGTCTGGGAATCAGCTGCAGGGCCGCACCATACGTTTTAGAAAGTTGAAATCTTAGACCTCCTCCTCTGTTTAACGAGGGTTTCTCTCGTTTTACATAAACTGCTTCCTTCACACCCCTCTCAAACCACCTGTGCTCTCGGTCCAAAATATGTACATTCTGGTCCTCAAAAGAGTGTCCCTTGTCCGTGAGGTGGAGGTGAACAGCTGAGTTTTGTCCAGAGGAGGTTGCTCTCCTGTGTTGGGACATTCGTCTGTGGATGGGCTGCTTAGTTTCTCCAATGTATAGGTCTGGACAGTCTTCGCTGCACTGGACTGCATACACTACATCACTCTGTTTGTGTGTGGGTGTTCTGTCCTTAGGGTGCACCAGCCTCTGTCTGAGAGTCCTGCTGGGTTTGAAATGTACTGGGATGTTGTGTTTGTTGAAAATCCTTCTGAAATTCTCTGAGACTCCAGCCACATAAGGGATGACAATGTTTTTACGTCTGTTCACCTTTTTCTGTTCATTAGTGTGTTTTGTCGATTTCCTAGATGACTTGACAAAAGCCCAGTTAGGGTATCCACATGTTTGGAGAGATTTTTCAATGTGTTTCTGTTCCTTTTTCTTCCCTTCTGTCTTCGAGGGGATGTGTTCGGCTCGATGCTGTAAAGTTCTGATAACAGAAAGTTTGTGTTCCAGTGGATGGTGGTGAGAGTCAAACAGAAGATACTGGTCCGTGTGGGTTGGTTTTCTGTAAACTTCAATGTTGAGACTGAGATCTGAGATCCCAAGGGATGCCATGGGATCTCCAGTGTCACCCATTGTTGCCAACCTCTACATGGAGGAAGTGGAACAGAGAGCCATTAACTCCTATGAGGGAACAACTCCAAGCCATTGGTTCCGATATGTGGATGATACCTGGGTCAAAATCCAAGCCAGGGAGGTGGAAGCTTTCACCAGACACATTAACTCGGTCGATAACAACATCAAGTTCACCAGAGAGGATGCTAACGACAATAAGCTGCCTTTTTTGGACTGTTTGGTTCACATGGAGGGAGAGGACAGTCTCAACATTGAAGTTTACAGAAAACCAACCCACACGGACCAGTATCTTCTGTTTGACTCTCACCATCCACTGGAACACAAACTTTCTGTTATCAGAACTTTACAGCATCGGGCCGAACACATCCCCACGAAGACAGAAGGGAAGAAAAAGGAACAGAAACACATTGAAAAATCTCTCCAAACATGTGGATACCCTAACTGGGCTTTTGTCAAGTCAGCGAGGAAATCGACAAAACACACTAATGAACAGAAAAAGGTGAACAGACGTAAAAACATTGTCATCCCTTATGTGGCTGGAGTCTCAGAGAATTTCAGAAGGATTTGCAACAAACACAACATCCCAGTACATTTCAAACCCAGCAGGACTCTCAGACAGAGGCTGGTGCACCCTAAGGACAGAACACCCACACACAAACAGAGTGATGTAGTGTATGCAGTCCAGTGCAGCAAAGACTGTCCAGACCTATACATTGGAGAAACTAAGCAGCCCATCCACAGACGAATGTCTCAACACAGGAAAGCCTCCTCCTCTGGACAAAACTCAGCTGTTCACCTCCACCTCACGGACAAGGGACACTCTTTTGAGGACCAAAATGTACATATTTTGGACCGAGAGCACAAGTGGTTTGAGAGGGGTGTGAAGGAAGCAGTTTATGTAAAACGAGAGAAACCATCGTTAAACAGAGGAGGAGGTCTAAGATTTCAACTTTCTAAAACTTATGGTGCGGCCCTGCAGCTGATTCCCAGACGTTTCTCACCTGATGAGAACAGAGGAGCTTTGTTTGTGAATTAGACTAACAAGACTTTGACAGGTCCCTGCTATCAATGTGTGAGGTGTGATTTGTCAATTTACATACAGTAGGATGTGTGTGTGTTTCCTGTAAGGTCTGCTTTCACACCTGAACTTTGAATGGGTCACAGGCACGTGTTATCCCAAGTATGTGTGTGTGTTAGCTTCCAATTTACATATGTTGGTGCATGTCAGTGGATCAGCCTGTATAACTTCTCTCGCTCTCACATTTTCCTCATTGAATTGATAAAGCTCCCCGGATGGGAAGCGAAACGTCTTCTGTTACAAATAAAGTCCAGTTGTTCTGTATTGAACGCCTTTTTTGATTTATCATGTCCTGGACGACTGAGAATCTTCACCAGCTAGGTGTGTTTTGGTCTGCCTCTCTTACTCTTGCATTCTGATGTCCAATGTAGGGCTGTGCAGGTTCGTTCCTAATTTCATGCCCAGTCCACCTCTGCCATCTGCTCATGATAAGTTTCTCCTTGCTGCCTTGATGGTATAACAAGCCAGCAGTTGTTCATTTGAGATGGTGCTCACTCAGAGGACTCAAGAGTATTTGCAAGCTCGTATGAAAAATAAAGATATTGTCAAGATCACTGGTAGTCATCCTCTAACACCTTTCTATCTTATCAAGACACTAAAAGTGCTTTACACTACAATCTGTGCTCTCATTTACCCATTCATACAGCACTCTACTAGATCTATACAAATCTAATTGAACAAATCATTCTAAAGAGACTAATTAGAGCTTTATCACATTCATAGATCGATGGGACACACATTGGAGGCAATGAGGGGTTCAGTGTCTTGCCCAAGGACATTTTGGCATGTGACTTCTGGTGGATTTGAACATTGCATTAGAGGGCGACTGCTCTAACTACTCAGCTACAACTGCCCAGTAAAACACAAAACCAATATGAAGCTTTGTACTGTTTTATACCTGTTATATGGCTCAGAGTCCAACTACATAAATGAGATATTGTAAATGTTTTGAGCACCCGGAAGATGGATTGAGGATAATTCTCCGTTACTTCCACAAACTGCCGTCTAAGTAAGGCTAGAAAAGTCATCAGAATGATTAAAATGTTTGGCGGTCCCAACAGTAAATGGACTGTACTCATATAGCACCCCACAATGGCTATAAGTCCATACCTCCCAGATATTAGATGACATTAGTTTAAAATTGGGTTATATGCATTCCTTCAAGGAATGCAAAGACTTTTTATATTTTACAAACTTCAATCAATCATAATTGTTTCTGTTTTTTAAAAATTGCAATAAATGTAAGACTTATTTTCAAACAAAATTGGTATAAACAACTTAAATTTAGTGATTGACAGTTGAAGGTCAAACTGAAAGAAATGATTGAATCTCACGCATTCTGCTGAGTGAATATGTTACGAATAAGATTTTGGAAAAGCTGGAGAAGGACAACGGGTCAACTCGTCCACTTCATCTGGACAGATGGACCGCAGAGCAGGAATGGGACTCTGGAAACCACCTACTGTGAGTCAGACTGACTAATTCTCAATCTGTATGCTGAGCATTAGATTAGAACAAGAGTGTAAAACTTTATTTCACTCAAAACAAAGGATGAATTCAGGATGTCACCGTGGTTAGATACTCAAAAAGTAAGTAAGAGAAATATATATATAATGCACAAGTGGCAAAAATACAAACGTATACTTTCCTTTCTTAATTTTGTTTAATCATTGTATGTGTTGCTCACTACAAGAACCATTGGACTCTTCACTCACACATACTATGATACTGCTGTTCCACCCCCAAACCCCCAATACACATTGATCTGCCCATAGGGGCAATGTGGACTTCGGTATTTTGCCTGAGGACATTTCAACATGTGGACTGAAGAGGGCGAGGGCTGAAACACAGAGGCTTTAAACCCTGAGGCATACCTTCCAGGGTATTGAAAACTCGTCACTTTATAAAAACAGAAAATCGTCATGAGAATGTTGAACTAACAGTATTATGAAGCATGGGGTCTCTCTGGATCGGCGTTTATCTTAGTTAAATAAAAGCTTACAAACACGCAAACTATTTTTACAATGTACATTGCCTCTTTGATTGTCGTTTCCAGTAACTAGGAACATTAAAACATAGGACCAATAATGAAAGGGATACAGAGCAATGAGTGACAGATTTTAACATTTCCCAAAATATCATCATAAAAAAGTAAAGTGTAGTGTACACATGTTATGATTACTAAGCATCTTTGTTACATTTCAAATTCCACCAGAGTTGAGGTGCATGTTTAGTAGTTTCTGATTGGTACAAAATAACTGGCCAAATGTAGCAGAGAGGGTCCTTTTCTGTCAAAGATTTAAGCAAACATTTTTGCACAATTGGGATTAATCAGACTGTGTGTTGGGGATAACTTCCATCTACAATGCCACCAACAATTAGATCTATATTTGTAATTTTGGCAGCCATTTGTGTGTTCTCAAAAGTCAGGAGGCTTTGACAGCCATCTTGCATTGGATTGACTCCACAGATAATGTCAAAGTAAAATAATAAATAACTCACACAATCAATTAGTACTGGTGTACAAATTAGGGCATGACTCTCAGCTTCTACACCAAATTTGATTATCCATGCTGCTGGTTTCTTGCCTTAAACTGCTGTATTCATACCCATCTGCTCACAACAGACTCATGATCAGACTGCTGTTTAATACTCCGTAATGTTAGGCCTGTCACGATAACAAATTTTGCTGGGCGATTAATTGTCTCAGAATTTATTGCGATAAACAATAATATTGTTTGAACAATAATTAATTGTCAAATTGTAGAGGAAATGTTGATTTGTTTGGAGTGTAGTACCTTTTTTGACCACCTGATGGCAGTATTAGACTGTTTGAACCTAAGTATGGATAGTTGAGCAGCATGTCTCTTTAAGAAAAATGGGAGGGAAGCCCCTTGATGCGACATGGGCTGACATGGTGACATGGCAGACGCTCGGTGATTTGAGTTCTTTATAGCATAGCATTTTTCACACAAAGCTTTTAATAAAATATTTTTTTTAAATCAGTAAACAAGTTTTCAGCTTCTTTTTGCAGAGAAAAACAACTTTTTACACGAAGGCACGGGTTTTAACCGTGAATTTTGGGGCTCAACGAAACAGAGGTTTTTCCCCGAGGTCGGCTTGTTAGCTTAGCTCGTAGCTTAGCTTCTTGGCTTAGCTGCTTTTAACGATCCAAAAATGCGATTTTGGATGTTTTAAACAGATTTTAAAGAGAAAAGAGAAAGGGAGGGGTCAGTGAAGAGCACCGGAGTTGAGCCGTCTTCAGTAGAAAGAGAGAGGCACGAATAAATGATAAAGCTGGTAAATGAAAATGAGGTCGATAATTTTCATTCATCATGCAATTAATTGATTTATTGTTTACCACGACAGGCCTATGTATTATATTATATTATTTAGCATTATCTTAGATGCTTGTATACTGTTTCCTTTTATACTTTACAAAGTATTTTTGCTATCTTTGTGTGTAACTGGGACCTTGAGTACACAGATTTTGTTCCACATCATGTACCATATGTAATGCAAATGACAATACAGGTGGTCCCCGACTTACGAGCGCCCTGACCTACGAGCGTTCGACTTTACGAGATTATCATAATTAATAAAAATATGAAATTAAAAAAAAAAAAAAATTTTTTTTTTTTTTTGGGTTTAAATGTTCTTAATTTCATGTGTTGCAGCTGTGAATGTTTTAAATGGCTTTATATATACGTAAAGTATCATTATTATCATTTTTTAAAATAATTTCGTGCTTTTTTGAACACTGCCGAGACTGGAACTAATGAATGAACTGGTATTCCGGTACTGCTGAAACTGGAACTAATGAATGTAAAATGGCGGAGCCGCCATTTTACATTCATTACTTCCGGTCTCGGTCGGCAGTCGGCTTTTGGAGGACTGTTTCTCCCATAAGAGCATGCCTCATACGGATAAATTAACTGGAAACACTCCCTGAACTCTGTGAATGTCTCAGGACTGGAGCAGCAGCGCGATCGCTTCGCCAAGCGCTCCTACAGCACCGCGCGAGACCAGCAGCTCATGGTATGAGCTAAGCTAACATGCTAAACCGGACCCCACCAGAGCTGTTGCTTCGACAGCCGGCTTTGTGCGATCAGAGGTCCCTGGAGCTCGCCTCGATGTCGGACTGGAAGCCGAAGACATCGGGGGACAACGAGCTAACTTGGAATAACAAAGCCGACAGCATTTTTGGAGATGCAGATAAACCGGACTGCCCGGAGATGTCTCAGGCATGGAGAAGCTGCGGACTGGATTAGCAACGAGCTAACATTAGCCTCGTAGCTGCACCCTCGTAGCTCTCCGACAGCCGGCTTTGTGCGATCAGAGGTTCCTGGAGCTCGCCTCGATGTCGGACTGGAAGCCGAAGACATCGGGGGACAACGAGTAGGGTTGCCAACCGTCCCTTGAAAAACGGAATCGTTCTGCATTTAGAAACAAAAGTACGTGTCCCTTATTGATCTATTACGGGACGCACTTTGTCCCGTAATATCGTGAGAATCAAAACTATTCTGTCAACGTCAATGGAGTTGATAAATAATGATGCGCTTTTATGTCAATTATTACGGTTAAGAAGCCTCTCTGATTTGTGACCAATGAGCTGACAGCCTTTTACCCACGTGATTGAAACTACAGAATCCGGCTCATCTCATTGGTCCAGTCTTGGCTGTTTACGGAAGACACGGCGCGACAGGATTTGAAGAAGAAGCAGCATTATGGACGCGAGCGGCAAACATTCAGGGGATTTAAACAGTGAACATAGATCACCTTCGAGCCTGACTACTCCCCCAGGAAAAAAAAAGAAACGGCTGCAAAAATACAGAGTCGAGTGGGAAAAGGAAGTGGCTGGAACGCGTGAATGATAATGGCTACAAAGCGAACTGTACTGTCTGCAAGCGTACTTTTTCTGTAGCCCACGGTGGACAGTTTGATGTGAAACAGCATGCTTCTGCAGTTGGACACATAAGAAACGTGAAAGACAACAAAACCAGGAGAACCCTTGACCAATTTGTTCTGCACCGGGCAACACCAGAGGCAGATATGGTATGTAAAAAAAAAACTGCCATCAGTTCTGTCCAGAAGTGGTTTGACTTCTCAGAGGAAAACTGGCTCTTTCACCTTCAGCCCCTCTCTCTGGCATCTGGAAAAATATCCTTTGAGGAAGTGGAGAAGATCACTGAAAGTCTTCACCTGGTTGGCAGGTAAAAATTCAATAATTTCCAGTGTAGTGGTGAACCATGTTTAATTATTGATAGTTATAAACAAAAGTGTACAATTGACACGTACAAATAAATACATAATTGTGAATTTACTTTACACTATGCAAACATACAACCTTGTCCATCTTTAAAAAATCACAGTTCATATATGTAAATTAATAAATACATTTCAAAATGTAGTTTAAATACAATGCTAAATTATAAATATAAACAATACACGTTTTTCCATTTATTTATCACTACATAACCTAGGCTATGTGTCACTAATGAACTTTAACACCTTTTGGCAGGCTAAACATGTCTATGGATGAGCTGTATGAGGAATGTGTGACTGCAAACAGCCTGATAGACCACCTCACCACCTCACCTCAGGAGAAAGAAAGGTGGCAGTCCCAGGGAACAGCAGAGAAGTGGATGCAAGTTCTTCAGGCAGCTGACCTCCCCAACATCCAGGCTGTTGTATCCTTTGTCCTCAGCATCCCATCTTCCACTGGGTTTGTGGAAAGGATTTTCTCTTTCATGAAAAGTAAGTGGACTGATGTGCGAAACAAATGTTCTACTGAACTAATTAGAAGTGAGCTCATTGTCAGTCTAAATTATGAAATGTCTTGCTCACAAATTTACTACAAACTTTATTTGCACGTTGCACTATTACAGAATGTTCGTATTGATTTTTTGTTATTTAATACTGTTTTAAGTTATTAAGCAGGACAGAGGTCTGTTTAAGAAAGATACATAATTTTCAAAAGATATGTTTGTTTCTGGCAATTCTATTTGCACTAAAAATAAATGGTTAATTGTGTAATAATTTGTTTATACATATTTTTATAATTCAAAAACACGTATCCAAATGAATTCAGGTTGATTTCAAAGTGAGGAGGGGCAGGCAGGGTGTTTGTGTGTGTGTGTGTGTGTGTGTGTGTGTGGGGGGGGGGGTTAAATGGGGTGACCAGCCCTGCCGAGAGGTGTCCCTTATTTATTTATCAAGGAGTTGGCAACCCTAACAACGAGCTAACTTGGAATAACAAAGCCGACAGCATTTTTGGAGATGCAGATAAACCGGACTGCCCGGAGCTGCGGATTCGGGGGAGCTAATGCTAACAGATGCAGCTGATGGCAGCGCAAGCAGACGGCTTTCGGTAAGTTATTAAAACTTTTTCTGTATGAAGTTAGGATACTAACAGTCCTTTCTGTCTGGACTAGACAGTTGCACTGCACTTTGACTGCACATAGAGCGCGTGGAGGGGGGGGCGAGAGACGACGTGTCTGTCGTGTGAAAACAAAAGGCAGAGAAAAGCACTGTTGTACCGAAAAAACTGTATAGGTATGTGTTTATAGATGAATGTGTGGTGTAATGTGCTAGCTAACTGCTTGTAAATAAAGTGTTGTGCATGTTTAAGGATCAGCATGTACGCTTGTTCAGTCTCATGTTGATAAACGGGTGTGCGCTGCAGCGCTAGCGTCTTTTTTCTATTTGCGAGCAAAGTTCCGGTTTTACGAGATAGCCACTGCGGGCCGTTCCGATGTACGAATTTTCGGTTTACGAGCAACTCATAAGTACGGAACTCGCTCGTAAGTCGGGGACCACCTGTAAAGTCAACTTGAACCTTGAACCTTGACATTTTAGACATTTTTTTGTGTTTAAAGTTATTTAGCTGTGGCAACCACCTTGCATTGGGTTGATTCCAAAATTAAATCAGCTGTAGGCATACATCCAATGACTGCTTCATGAACGTTTCTTTAAAACTTGCTCAGTGATTGAGACACTTTGCCAATGGACACACACAGGCAACAGAATTATTGCTCTGATTAAAATGCTAAACACCCGAGGCCACACTTTCATGTTGCGCACTCAGTTTTTGAATCTTACATTTCACCTGACCTGATGTGCATGGTTGGTCACTTCTGATCGGACAATGGAGCTGACCAATCAGAGCAGAGAAGCTTTTGAGGTATGAAGCTTCCTTGCTGAAGCAAACAGCACTCTACAAGTATTTTTTTTTCTTTTTCCTTTACCCTGCTCTGCTCTCTATATGTGTCTGCAGCTCCTTGGGTACTCATCTCCCAAACGTAAATAGACATTATGGATTTGGTATCATGGACGATCAACTCTACTGACAATATTTTTTCAACAAAACGACAAGATCCGGGGGAACCAGCTTGTCCAGCACAGACGCACTCTGGGGGATACGTCATGGACTTGTGGAGAGAGTGGAAGGTGATGTGTCTCTCAGTCCTGTCTGTGGAGGACGTTGAAGATGTTTACATAATTGGATTTATGATAGCAGGGACTCTGCTTTTTCTCAAAAATCGGCAGTGAGCCTTGAAATCCGGTGTGCCTCATGTATTAATTCTGGTTGTGTTTACTGACCTAGAACTGATTTTATGTGGTATTACTGAACAATGTTGAGTGATTGTGAATGAGTAGAATAAAGTTAGATTATTTTTATTATTATTATTATTATCTGACTGTTTTGTTTCGCTTCATGCACCTTACAATCCGGTGTGGCATATGTATGAAAACAGACCCGTTCATTGACATTGGGCTTTATAGTCCAAACATATATATATATATTTTTGTGCCATCAATAAACATCTTTTTTTTTTCTGGCAAAGCCTTAAAATCCTTCTACTGTTTTATATTGTGTCTGAATTTTTTCAAATGTTCTCATAACCTCTGTGTTCCTGAGGGGGGAAATTAGCCACATTAGAATAAACTGTAGAAACAAAGTTTAATCCCATATTTATAAAATAATGCATTCCTCTCAGTAATGTTTTATTTTTTTTACTGCTATACTTACGTTTGATTGTTATGTTAGTTCACAAGATGGTGCTTCGTTTTATATATTAGAGCTTCCAAAAAAACCTACTGAGACGCAGTTCAACTGTCCACAGTAGAGGTACGTCTTTCTCCTCCTGAATCGCTGCTGAGTCCCGCCTTATGAAAATAAAAAAACGCTTGTTTGGATGCAAAGTGTAAAAACTCAATTGTAATGTGCACAAGTAAACATTTAATGGTAAAACATTTCTACGCATGCATGCAGGCTGCAGCATCATGCACTCCACAGCTGACTGCTGTTGGTTTATCTGAAAACAGGAAGTTATTAGCATCTGCACCGTGCACCGGCAGCTCACTCATATATTCGAGCCAGTACAAATTAAAAACAATTTAGAAAGTAGTGAT
>JBBPBX010034115.1:0-32831 GCA_038048925.1 Garcialebias charrua
ATGTATGTATAAATTATTTTCTATATTATTATTATTATTATTATTACTTATTTACTTTTTATTTTCTTTATTTTTTTATTATTATTATTGTGGGGTTTTTTTTTTTCTTCGTATGGCCTAGGTTGCTGTTACTACTCAGCGGTCTTTTATGGGTCTACTTATATATATTGGTTTCTCAGGTTCTGTGCGATGTTTTCTCTAATTTGCAAGTTTCAGGACCTAGCCTTTGCTACAGACTTGGTCATGGAAAAAAAAATACTTTAAAAACTTTTGAAAATATGATTGACCTGGCCACAGAGTAATCACGAAGGTACTATGGCTCAGTGGTTATGATAAGTTGTTTATAATACTCTGGACAATACAATCTTTATATAAATATATAATAATAATAATAATAATAATGAATTCAATTTATAACGCACTTTTCATTAATGAAAATCTCAAAGTGCTACAAGGTGCAACAGAAATTAAATGTCAATAAACAAGTAATAAAACAAGTAAAATCAATAACAGTATCAACTAAGATCAAAAGTAGAATCATGAGGAGGCAGAGTATGCTCGGTTGAAAAGAAAGGTCTTCAAGCCGCTCTTAAAGTCAACCACAGACTGTGGGACCCTCAGACAGTCAGGAAGAGAGTTCCACAGGCGGGGGGCAGCCACACTGAAAGTGTGTATTCTATTTGGTTAATACACTCGTGCTCTCGACAGTGCTTTTTGAGAATTATGTGAGCATACTGTGAATAAGATTCCTACTGTGAACATTTATATATTATTTCATTTTATTTTACCGTTTAAAAAAAATTATTTTATTTTATTTATTTATTATTATTTTTTTTTTTTCCCCTCGGCTTGTGTTGCTGACACAGCTCAATGGACCGATATGGGTCTACTTTCATATTAGCTCTTCATGTTTTATGAGATATGTTATGTTCCTACAAAACCTGTTGATTTATATGGGTGGTGCATTTCTTACATACTACTACGGTTATATCACATTCCCAGGAGAGGGCGCCAGTAGCTGGTACTGCTCTCGCCTCTTCTTTCAGTCGCTAGTAGGCTGGATGCTGTTTTCTTTTCTTTTTTGGGGAGGGTTTCGCGCATCCCGTTTGAGGGGATGCTTCAGCGAGTGGGTGGGTTTGGGGAGGTTGGCAGGGATGGGTATGCTGCTTGTTTCGTGGTGTGTGTTTCTCCTTTTTTTCCCTCTCTCCCTCCCTCCCTTTCTTTTCCAGGTGACTAGGGCGACTCCTGTTCGTTCTTTTCCCTTTTCTGCCTTGCTTTGACCTATGGCTGACCCTTATCTGACACCGGCTGCAGCGGTGGGACGAGAGCTCTGTTTCACCAGCTTTAATTGCAGGGGGCTCAACAACCCCGTAAAGCGTAGTAAGGTAATACACCACTTGCAACGTTTGAGGACACACATAGCGTTCCTGCAAGCGACACACCTTAAGAATGAGGACCACTTGAAACTGAGGCGCAGCTGGATTGGGCACATTTTCCATTCCTCTTTCAACACTAAATCCAGAGGTGTGGCCATTCTTATTAATAAATCTATCCCCTATGTGCATCTCAAACCATTTCTGACTCTTGTGGTAGATACATTATTATCATGGGTACATCTACAATGTCCCAGTAGCTCTGGCCAACATCTATGCTCCTAACTGTGATAATGAATACTTTTTCAAACATGTTTTCCAACTACTTCCTGATATGTCTACCTACCATTTAATACTGGGAGGCGACTTTAATTGTTGGCTTGACCCTCAGTTGGACCGTTCGTCATCAAACGTTACCACGCCCTCGCGTTCATCCAAAATTATTAACTCTTTCATGTCAGAATTTAATGTTTACGATGCCTGGCGCTTCCTCCACCTGTCCCAAAAATGTTTCTCTTTTTTTTCCCAGTCCATCATACTTTTACCCGTATTGACTTTTTCTTGATTGACAACAGACTGTTGTCCCTTCTTACTGGGCGCAAATATGATGCTATTGTTCGCTCAGACCATGCCCCAGTCTCTATAAATATTAGATTTGGCTCCCGCTCCATTGAGCGACCACCGTGGAGGCTTAACACCCGATTACTGTCTAATGAAAAATGTATAGCCTTTGTGACACGACAAATAGATTTTTTCCTAGAAACCAATAAAGGACCTGAGGTATCGGCCTCACTGCTCTGGGAGACACTTAAAGCCTTTATTAGAGGGGAAATTATTTCCTATGTCAAGTATGAAAATAAGCTGCGAAGAGAAAAAAATTAACACTTTGACACGATGCATCTCCCAAATCGATGACCTGTATGCAACATCTCCTTCTCCTATATTATATAATTGACAACAGGGTTTGCACCATTCTACCTTGTGTTTGGAAGGATCCCTCGTCTACCCGTTGACGTCATGTTTCAACATGCCCTCACCAATGATGCTGTTGTCAATTACTCGGACTTTGTTTCTCACATGAAGAGAAGTCTACATGAGGCTGCTCAGATTGCACAGAAGAGCAGTGCAAAAGCCCAGGCTCGTCATGCCAGGTTGTATAACCGCAAGGTCAAGGGTTCACCTCTCGTTGTTGGGGACAGAGTACTAATCGCCAACAGAGGTGTGCCAGGTAAACGAAAGACTGTGGACAAATGGGAGTCTACCACTTATGAGGTTGTGTCAGTCAAGCCAGATATCAATGTCTACAGAGTCAAGGATGTTCTAACAGGTAGAGTGAGAGTTGTCCACAGGAACCTGCTACTCTCTGTTAGCTTCTTGCCCTGCGAGGATGATGACTGTAAATCTGTGCACTCTGTCAGTGATGCCGCTACACATGGAAGTGGTCTATACCCTAATGTACCTGACATAATGGAAGACAGTGATGTTCGCACAGTCAACTGGCTAATGCAGACTGGCGATGATGGAATCCTTTCAGAAGATAGCGACTCATTTGACCGGAGATCCAGTGCCACCCAGTCTGACCATCTCACGATTGCCACATCCAATCCAACCAGTCATCTAATCCCTGTCCATGATGTTACCCACTCAACGGTTGACGATGTGGAAGAGTCTCGACATTACCCAGACATGTCCTCTCCTGACAATGTCCTCACAGACTTAGCCCTTCCTATTGACAATCCTCTAGACATTGATGGCCCTGTAACAACTGCTCTGGAAGGTGGCTGTTCAGACACTTCCATTCCAGGTTCCAGACTTCAGGTTGCTTCCACACGACCTAAACGTCATGTTCTTAGGGACCGTGGGTCAATCAAGCCCCCCAGACGTCTTGTTTGTGAGATGAATGACCATGCAGTTGATGAGGCTTCTTTATCTGCGGTGTCAGTTAGTTCCCTGATTCAGTTCTTTTCAAGTGCACTTTCGGTTTAAGTAACAGGGTTATGTGTGTGCTATTCAAAAGAATGCTTGAGTAGTACTTTTGAGGTTACAGGAACAGTGTTTACAATTCAGGGGTGTAACAGGCACCTTTGAGTCTGTGTTTAGTAAGGAGTTTGATCACCTCCTTTCTTTATATACTCCTTTATGGGAGAGTTTTTGAACTGACAGATATATCCAGTTTTGTTCCTGGTATTACAGTTTTTGTTTGCTTTTACCTTTATACACCCATTTTTTTTTTTGCTTTGTTTTGTTTGGTCTGAGGAATTACTCTTCATATTTAGCAGAATTTCAGGGGGGTGTATGTAACAGGTATAAACACTTTGATTATTTTGTAGTGAAATTCTTGCTAAAATATGTATTATAGTTGTCCTGCAGTGTGTGGTTTATAAGCGCCCTCTACTGGTTGGCTATAAATATGACGTAAAACCGGAAGTTCCCCACAGTTGGTCAGCTCTCTGCTGTGGTAAGTCATACAGTTCGGTTATTTTACAAAAGTATCATTAAGTATGCTACAAAGCTAATGTGAAATTTATCATAATATACAGTTTATTGTAATATACAGTTATGCATCAACATTGTGTTGCTACATAACCGTTGATAGAAAACTGTTGATACAAGTTTGGTTTTGTATGAGTTGCTCATAAGAGAATAAATTCATAAATGCTACTTTCTCTAGATGGCCACACCAGTAGAGGAGCTAACTACAGTTTCTTTGTGCTGTGAACCACTCATTTTGCAGGTAATTTGTTATATAAAATGTTCAGAGTTAAGTCCGTTATGTTAACGGTTATATCTTGTACAGTAACGGCTGGTTGTTGCCATGACGACACAACGTTAACTGCTATTTTTTTGTGAACCACCAGAGGGTGCTGTAAGACAATTTAATATTTCATTTTGACGGCTGCCTGTCTTTAATTTTCTAATTTCTTATTTCATTTATGACACAACGTGAACTGTTATTTTTTTGTGAACCATCAGAGGGCGCTGTAGAATAATTTAATATTTCATTTTGACCGCTGTCTGTATTTATTTTTCTATTTTCTTATTTCATTTATAAAAACTAATAAAAAGGAGAAAAAGGATGTTAAGCTAAAATAGGGTTAAAACCAGATTACATTAAATCCATGTTAATTTTAAAACCACTATACGATCATATGTTAAAAAGAGTACAGTATTGTCTGAAATTGTTGTAAGAAAAGTTTTACACACAGTTGGTCAGCTCTCTGCTGTGATGGCCACACCAGTAGAGGAGCTAACTACAGTTTCTTTGTGCTGTGAACCACTCATTTTGCAGTAAAGAACTACTTCATCCAACCCACTGGCCTCTGAGAGTGTGATTATGACAGGACGGGTCCACAACTGTTACTTGCCACTTTTATTTATTACTACAATACAATACAAACATATTTTTGGCATATTTTCAAAATAAACATTTTGTAAGTCTTTATTTTGTCTTTTTTTTGTACCGAAAATAAACCGAAAATAAACCGAACCGAGCCCTCCTTGTAGTTGAACCGAACCGAAATGTGATTTTAGCGTACCGTTACACCCCTAATATATATATATATATATATATATATATATATATATATATATATATATATATATATATATATATATATATATATATATATAACTTGCCTTATGTTACAAGCTGAATTCGATGTGCTCATGACACGACATACCACTGAGATGTTACTCCAGTCTGGAGCCCAGTTCTATGAACATGGAGATAAGGCTGGTAAACTCCTGGCTCATCAAATTCGTCTCAGGTCAGCCTCCCGTCACATCTCACAAATCAAAACTACTCAAGGTGTCACCGCTGACCCATTGGAAATTAATCTAGCCTTCAAGGATTTTATAAGACATTATACTCATCAGAATACTCTCCCTCTGAGACTGACTTTGATGACTTTTTTTAATGCCTTGGAGATTCCTACCATCGGTCAAGAGATGGCTGACAACTTCGAGAGACCCATTGTCATCTCTGAACTTACTCAAGCAGTTTGTCACGTTCAGCGGTCCCGCTGACCCTTTAGCCTGACCTTCTCCCTTTGGCCTGACCCGCTCCCCTCTCCCTTTAGCCTGACCTTGACCCTTTAGGCCCCGCTGACCCTTTAGCCTGACCCTTTAGGCCCCGCTGACCCTTTAGCCTGACCCTTTAGGCCCCGCTGACCCTTTAGCCTGACCCTCTCCCTTTAGGCCCCGCTGACCCTTGGCCCCGCTGACCCTTTAGCCTGACCCTCTCCCTTTAGGCCCCGCTGACCCTTTAGCCTGACCCGCTCCCTTTAGCCTGACCCGCTCCCTTAGCCTGACCTTTCCCCTAGCTTGACCCTTCCTATTTAGTTCATCCCAGTGTCATCCCAGTAATGCCCCTCCTCTCCTCCTGTCTCTGCTCCTGTCTTCTGACCCTTTTAGTTCATCCCAGTAATGCTTGTCACCCTCCTCTGCTCCTTTCTTCTTGCACCATGCTTTCCCTGTTTATCCCTTCCTATTCAATTCATCCCAGTAATGCCTGTCACCCTCCTCTGCTCCTGTCTCTGCTCCTGTCTTCTGACCCTTCTAGTTCATCCCAGTAATGCTTGTCACCCTCCTCTGCTCCTTTCTTCTTGCACCATACTTTCCCTGTTTATCCAGTCCTATTTAGTTCCTCCCAGTAATGCCTGTCACCCTTCTCTGCTCCTGTCTTCTGACCCTTCCTATTATGTTCTTTGTTCTTCTGCCCTTCTGACTTGTTCTGTTCCTTGTGATTTGTTTCTGCTCCTCATGTCATTGTTTGTTTTTTCCTACTGTTTTGCTTTTCAGCAGTCTGTCTTTCTCACAGCCACCCCTGTCAGTCAACTGTTCACCACACCCCTTCTGCCGTCAACTTAGCAATCAGTGTTCATTCCTTCCACCTGTTAAGCTCAGTCATTGTTGTTGAATTTTTGGTTCCAGCTCTGGTCACAGACATCACGGTCCTCTGTTTTTGCCTGCCTGCCTAAAATCTGAGTTTGAGAGTTTTGCCGCCACGCCGGCTTTTGTTTTGTGTTGTTTGGTAAATAAATAAGTTTTAGTTTGAAACATCTCCTGCTTCATCATCTTGCCTGCTTTTTGGGTTCACACCTAAACGGATCGTGACAGAGTAAGGCCCTACAGGGGGATAAATGCCCAGGCCCAGACGGGTTCCCTTGTGAATTTTATGATATTTTGGGACAGGCTTTCCTCACTGCTCTTAGATGTATACAACAAATCTTTAACTTCCGGGCACCTGCCCCAGACCCTTAATCAGGCAGTCATCACTTTACTGGCCAAAAAAGGCAAAGATCCTCAAATATGCTCCTCCTATCATCCGATAAGCCTACTTAATGTCGACTATAAATTGCTTGCAAAAACAATAGCGCTGAGATTGGAAACGGTGCTCCCCAGGGTGGTTGGAATGGATCAGACTGGCTTTATACAGGACAAGAACTCCTTTTCTAATATAAGACAACTCTTTAACGTCATATACAGCCCACCCTCTGACCGCACTCAAGAGGTTGTAGTATCTTTGGACGCCGAGAAGGCCTTCGACACGGTTGAGTGGCCATACTTATTCTATTCATTTAAGAAATTTGGATTCAGGGAGAATTTTCTATCTTGGATTAAATTACTTTATTCCGACCCATACGTATCGATTAGGACAAACAACGCTCACTCCGGTTACTTTTATCTCAGTCGCTTTACGCGCCAGGGTTGCCCACTGAGCCCGCTATTATTTGCTTTGGCAATTGAACCCCTAGCAATAGCACTTAGAAGTAATACAAGCATTATAGGCATAGAGAGGAATGCTCCACCTGGGTGTTTCCCAGATGCGATGAGTTAAATGCAGGTGTGATCAGCTGGAGAGGACGCTGGCGTGATGTCGCCGCTTCGCCACGCTAAATAGTTATTTTACTGTTGCTATTTTTGGACATTTATCTGGACTTATTTTGTTCAGTTGTTTTTTTTTTAACAAGGATTTTACGGACAGCTTAGTTAGCACTTCTTAACCGGAATTTGGGCTGTCTACCTCCTGTCAAACTCCAGCACGAACTTGCTTCAAGAACTAGGTAGCTGCAATTATTGTTTCACTCACCTACTGCCTGTCAACCTCCTGTGTCATCTGGACTGTCATGGACTTTCTCCTGTGCTCCCCTTCAAGATATGCTCAACCAAGTTACATCTCACTGCTTCTTGGTTATTTCTTTTGGAGCCTTGAGTCTGCTGTTAGCGGTGTAATAATATAGATAAATACGTCAGTTTGCTGACTTATCTATAATTTAGATGATACATTTGAGCAGGTTTAGACTGACACAAATTTACCATCAGTTTTACGGGTTCTCAACTTTTTCAGATTAAATCAATAAATCTGTGGCTCAGTGAATGTAATGTAACTTGACAGGAAACGTTATTATGTTGACCTACCAAAGGCAGAGTCATTTAATGTAGTGATACAGGCCTTCGTGCTTGACCTTCAAGTACACCTCTCTGCATCTCTTTGAAACTCTAATGCCTGGTCCCCACTGCACAACTCGAAACGCGCCTGCCGCCCCCTTTTGGCCACTGGTCACAGTCCCACTGGCCACTGAAGACCGTCTGATGACGCCCACTAGGGGGCAGCAGAGGGAGGGGTCTCTAGCTTGTTTTCCGGGTTCAGTTGTTGTGTTGACTGCACTTCCGACGGTCTTTGATGAGATAAAACGTTTTTTTTATGTTTGGGGTGATCTACACTGGAGAGAACAGCAGCCTGTCAGCAGCAACTGTAAAAATGCCACGTTTATTACCGGAGTTTGGTTCCAATTCATGGAGGGTCGATCCGGTAAGTTTAAAAAGTCCAACAAAAGTCCCGTTGTGGTTGTGTAATCAGATAGCGAGGCTCTCCCGACTGTTTGCCGGATGCGTCGAGCCGCCAGAGATCAACATTTGGGACGTCGGCGGCTCGACGGCGGACGCGCGCGTGCCCGTGAAGGCTGCCGCCGCGCCGCTTCGATCACTCGAATCGCGCCGCTTCCTGGTTCGCCGTGACTCGACGCGTCTCCTCAATAGACTTTGAATGTAAACCGGCCGCTTCAGCCGCCTGACAGCGGGGGCAGTGGGTACCAGGCATAAGTGTTACACCTTCTTGAAGCTCTCAAGGAAACAAGTGGACATTATTTGTGTTACAATTATTTTGAATTAATGGACACTAATTAATCAGATTGAACTTTCTTTTTAATGTGTGTTAATTCAGAATTGATCTACAGTATATTTTGTCATTTAATGATGATCTGTTACTTGCATGAGTTTGACCTTCTGCTGGTTTTATTTCTGAAGAACAAGCAGACTGTTTCTAAGGCATGAGTCAGGGTAAAAGCTGTTCACTTCCTTTTCTGTTTTGTCTTCAAGCTAGAGAAAACTCCATCTCACAGGCCAGTCCATCTGGCTGCTTATGTAAACAGTTTTCCTACTGTCCTTCAGAGACCTTCGGCCTATGGGATGAAATATCCATCCGTTATTTGGTTAAACCAACCAATAAGCCATTCAGGAGGTGGGGAGACCCCGCCTCCCATATTAAAGGGACACTTCCGTTTTAAACTTTAGTGTATGTAGGAGGGAAGAACTTGCTAACAACTGTTTGTTTTTCTCCTCTGGAAAAAGCTGGAAACGTCCCGGTCATTGTGTCAATTAGACCCACGTTTCAGCTGGAGTTACAGTAAAGCTTACTGTAACTCACTCACTCATCTTCTGAAAGAATTTGTTTTCTGAAGTTTTATTTTAAAAGCTCTGCCAAGAGCTGGCCCTGTTCCTGCCGGGAGAAGCGTTCTTCTTGCTCGTCTGAATCAGCACACACTTGCGGAAGCCATCTGGACGTGAACTGGACAACACAGTCCGTTAGTGTCCACAAACTTCAACTCTTATCTCCAAGACGTATCGTCAACAGGTAACGAGGCGTTGATGTGTTCTGAACGTGTGAGAAGCCCAGCTGAGACCTGTATGGGAAAGTGTCACCCTGTCTTTTCAAAATAATTAACTTCCGTTAACTTAGCTTTCATTCCTCCTATTTCTTCTTTTTCATAAGCTATTAATCTGTTAAGTAATGTGCCAACAGAAAAGTTCCTAACTGTCTGTTTGATTTTAATTTGAATTCTTGTCAATGTAGTTTAGTAGATCAGAGCTAATATCGATACAAATGTTTAATGTACTGTACTTTTATGATAATTTCAATAAAAGGTCTATTTTCTGGTGGACCAACATAAGTTGAAGTCTCTCGTGAAATTACATTTTTGGTTAATCACTTTAAAGCAATTTAATACCGGAAAAAGGTTGAACTCGCGAATTGGTGAAAGGTTTGTGCAGATAAGACCTGCTCGGACCTTTCATCCAAAATATAGGTAAGTCAGTAAACTGACCAATAACTCCTATATTACTACAAATAATGGTGGTCCCGTAAGTGTTTAAATACCTTACCACCTAAGTTATTACATTTAATAACAAAATCATCAAATTACAATCAAAACATATTTACATAGATTGATCGATCACAACTTATAACTAACTTTTCAGCAGATTAAAACATAAGACAACAGAACACAAGTTAATGGGTCTTATATTAACTTATTTCTGTGGCACAAACTTACAGTTTACATTTAGAAATAAACATAAGGAGTTTAAGGAGGAAGATTAAAGATTGAAAGGAAATGGTTGAATCTTATCTTGAGATGTTTAACCAGAGTGGTTCATCCTCTGTTCGGTTTCAGCTGGACGTCCGTACCGTGATGAAACGACGTTTACCTTTGTGAAGATTTTCTTATCTCGACTCCAGTAAATTAGTCAAGCCAGATGCGCATGCCTTGCTGTGTTTTACAGGCGACAAATCTCACCTTGCCACGGTCTCGTGAGGTCTGCTTCAGCCTCCCAGAGTGATGTTATCAGCTCCGGTTTGGTTTCAAGATAACTTCCAGAAAGAGTTCATAGCTTGGAGCTGTGATACTAAGATGGCTCACAGCTGACGTGCTGTTTGAACCCTGTTGAAGACGCGGGCCTTTGACTGATGGCCGGACGTACATCAGCTTGGAGAAAGACGTCTATGCATCTTTCATTCTCCCGGAGAACTCACTGTTGTTGAGTTAGTGGTTCCCCTTTGCACTCCAAGGAGTACAGGAAGTGTTCCTTTATATGTGAGGCGGGGTCTCCCCACCACCTTAATGACTACTGGCTGGCTTAACAAAATAAGAGATGGAATTTTGATTCCCATAAGCAGAAAGTCTCTGACGGACAACAGGAAAACTGTTTACAGAATTGGCCAGATGGCCGCTTGTGAGCACAGAGAATATTATGGCTAACTTCACAGACAACACAAAAGGAAGTTGCAAGTTAAAAGTTTACCCTGAACTGTGCCATAATATTAAAGCCTGCTTGTTCTGCAGAAATAAACCAGCAGAAGGTCAAACTCATGCAAGTAACAGATCATCATTAAATGACAAAAATATACTGTAGATCAATTCTGAATTAACACACATTAAAAAGAAAGTTCAATCTGATTAATTGGTGTCCATTAATTCAAAATAATTATAACAAAAATAGTGTCCACTTGTCTCCTTGAGAGTTCAAGAAAAGTAACACTCAGAGTTTCAGAGAGATGTGAAGAGGCCCACATCCCATACGGACATGAGGGTGCTGTATCTCTACAGTCCCCCTTTTTGGAAATCATCGCCTGTCCTTGGAGATGAGTTCTAACATGAAAGGATACCACCGAATGTCTCTGACCTCTATGTAATCCAGCAAGTGGAAAAAAAAGTCAGAAAGTTCAAAATTATACTCCCATAATGTTTTGGAAATTCCATACAGTTCGTAGGTAATCCCATTGCGGTAAGCTTTCAATCCTTTGGAAAACATAGTCTGTTAACCCATGGAAAACTGAGTCTGTGATCCCTTGGAACAAAGTCTTATAATCCACAGCGGTAATTCCACAACGATTGGGGTTATTGATTTCATCAGCAAGAATGGATTTTAATCAGCATGTAGAGGGGATCCCTCGATTGAAGCAGAGGAGGCGGCCCTTGGATGAAGGTTGAAGACCAACGTTGGAGTAGCAGGTCCCCACATCGAAGGTTGCGGGCTGGATGGCTTCCAGTCGGTGCCACCCTGGTTCAATGTGTCATGCAATTATGTGGTTTTAGGTGGGCTTATGACAGGGATTCTACATTAGGCCCTACCTATATGCACCTGGTATGTAAGCTATCATGGATTAGATCAGCTAACAATTACCAATTAAGGGGTGGATCAATGCTGTAAAAATCAGATATAGGGATCTATACCTATAGAATTTGTGGAGGGCTTCTGTAACGAAGGCCTCTTCTTTCAAACTATTCCTCCATTCATTACTTAGTTTAGGTTAAACTAAAATAAAAAAATGAAATCTAGTTTGGTCTAAATGTCTGTTGTCTTTTAGACGAACGACGCAAGATTTGGTATTCCCTATAAATTTTGAAGTCTATGGCGAGACTCATCAAAATGAATAGATCTAGAATAGAAACGATCGAATCGGTCCTACCTAAATGATTGGGAGATCAGTGTAGATTATAGTACCTTAAGTAGTATTAATCTACAATGACTCTTCAAAGATTGAGATCTTTAACAAAATGAACAGCATGTTGGCATAGTTAAATCCATTTAAGTCTTCAACTAACATTAATCAAAACCTCTTTTGGCTGGGAGTGTTCAGAAAACAATAACAACTTCAATAACAACAAAAGTAGCAATTAAGCAACTAAAAACAACGTTTCACTACGTCAAACTCACTCTGGTCGTCAGATTCCAACGTGTCACACACAAGAAAAACAGTTCTTAGCTTTATAACCGATGTCAATTAAATCCTGCAGATTTAAACGGTTGTTAAGGTTAGTTTTTTGGTGTGGGTTTTATGCTTAGCGTTTCTAAGTTCTAGTTAGAACGGTTTCTTTTCGTGGTACGCCAAATATGACGTCTTTGAATATACTGTTTTGTATTGAATTGTACCGTTTAAAAATCAAAATAAACTTGGAAAAAAAAAAAGAACGGTTTCTTTTCGCAACTAGTATAGTTTAAACTGTTTAGTTTATTTACTATCCTGTGCTTGGACGACCTTATTTTCCCATGAAGTCTGTGAGTTTGCGAGAACTTTGTCATTTGTGGGGTTATTGAAATCTTTGTCCTTGACATGGGCATGACCTAACATCACCACCCTGTGGTCATGGGGGACCACGCGCACAGGTGTGGACGTCCGTCCATAGGCACGAGTTAGGATGCCTTTGCTCAGTTTAAGCTGTTCGCGCAGTTTATTGGGAACCTTGTACAGGAACCTAACAGGTTTCGGCCAACGTATCTCCGTACGTTTACCTCTTTCTGCGTAATTCAGGCGTGTCACAACTGTCGGCGCAGTCGCAGGTGTGTTTGACTGGTCAGACTGCGACGGGTCACTGTCGTTGTGGTGTGTGTCTTCCCATTTCACGACTGAAGAGGTGCTCTTTGAGTCTGTAAGAACTATGTAATCTCTGAGTAGTTCTAGATTCAAATGCTCTTGAACCAAGGTTTCATCGAAAGCTTGGCTGATAGCCGAATTACTAGTCCCAGAGGACAGCACAGCGTTCTCGGCGTGGGACCCTTGGATCTCCACACCTTATTCTACCTGTGGTAGGAAGTGCGAGTTTGCCCCCCTTTTGTTTGAGGAGGGGTCCTCGAAATCTGTAACAATGATGTCCAAGTGACTGTAAACCAGTGGTAGACTGTCATTATCTGGACTCAGATGTCCTTGAACCAAGATTTCACTGAAAGCTTGGCTGTCTGCCAAATTACCTGTCCCAGAGGACAGTACAGCGTCTTTGGTGTGGGATCCCTGGACCTCCACACCTTTCTCTACCCGTGGCAGGTAGTGTTCAGTGAGTGCTGCATGTGTCAGCTCACAGAGGAGGTCCTCGTGATGGGCCAGAGTCTGGTCCAATTGTTGAGTCTCCTCTGTCTCACCGGTATATAGGGGCGGCCGTGGCGTAGTGGTAATGGCAGTCGTCTCCCGATCGGAAAGTTGGCGGTTTGACTCCCGGGACCCGCACCATGTGTCGTTGTGTCCTTGGGCAAGACACTTAACCCTGAGTTGCTCCCGGTAGGACTGGAAAGCACCTTGCATGGTAGTCTGCCGCCACCGGTTTATGAATGTGTGTAGCATTCAATATATGTGTAGCACTTTGAGATTTTCAGTAATGAAAAGTGCGTTATAAATTGAATTAATTATTATTATTATCTGAAGTTTCACTTACCGGGCTTGTGGTCTCGGTTGAGGATCCCCGTGTGACTTCTGCGGTACCTGTTGTTAGACAGTCAGTGTCCTGACCTTGGGGAGGCACCTCGATTGGCAGTGGACTGCTCACTGTGGCCCACATTGTCTAATTGCCATAATTTATAATCGCGTCGAAACGGTTTATAAAATCTTGGCCAACCAAAAATGGAGTCTGGAGTGAGTCAAGTTCAGACACATACACCGGGTGGTATAGTGACATTTTGCCAATCTGCATGTGAACCATGGCTATAGCCGTCAGGGATGTACCCGTCTCTGCGAGGCCACACAGATCAATAGCACATTTCCCGAAGGGTATTTGCCTGTTAACACCGTTAGCGGCGGTCCTTAGCTCCTCAAACAGTTTGGCTGATATCAGAGATGCATCTGAACTGCAATCCAGGAGCGCTTCTCGCGCGAGGACCCCTTCCACTGTGAGTGACAGGTAAGCTTTCTTAGCGGGCCCCTTTCTGACAAGGTTACACAGAAACCGTCTAGGTTTAAGCACACGCTTCTGTTTACGTGTACCTCCGTCTGTGCAAACTTTGTTGCTGTCAGCATCAGGGTGGCTGTCTGTCTCATGACCTTCAGGATGTTGACTATCAGCATCTGGACTTTCAGGACATTGATCATCAGCAATTTGTTTGCTGTCAGCATCTTTGTCAGTGTTGACGTTGTTGTTGTCAACTGTGTGCACTGAGATGTTGCAAAAGGCAGAGCTGCGCTTCGCCTCACCAGGTTGAACAATGTTGTTAGTGTTATTATCAAGGATAACGCCACACATTGTGTCAGCTTGGTCATCTGCTGTAACATTCAAATCATTTAACAAACTACTTACTACCTCAGTCTCTTCCGAGCGCGGAGGCGTCGTTTCCTTAATCTGGAGCTTGTGTGACTCTTTGCATGTCTCGAACTATGCAGCTCGAGGTGCAGGGGCAGGAGGGACGCTTCTCGGGGGTACTTGTTGGGACCGACCATTGTTCAATGGGTCACGGCGCCCAGACATAAACTTCTCTCGAAGTTCACCCACTGTGAGACCTAGGTCAAAACCTTTTTGGTTCGATCTGAACCACCTTGGTTCACCTAGAGAGCGAACACCTATCTTTTGTGGTTCTTTGCACGTCTCAGATTTGTCAATCTGGAGTGCCCGAGGAGTAGAACTCCCTCTGAACCGAAATGAGTCAATATTCCAGCTGGCATCAACATTCTGTAGTGTGTTATTATGAAAATCCTGTGTACTCTCGCACTCAGTAGGAGAGGGAACCTCTTCTATCAACTGCGAGTGGGATTTGACCTTTTGACCTGAGCACACCAATGAGGGTGTTTTGTGTTGTGTGAGCATATCAAAAACTTCCACAGCATATTGTTTAAGTTCTGCCATGGTACTCTATTTGGAATTAACCTTGAAGCGAACACATTTGCCGTGAAAAGGCAAGAGATTTGCAACGAAAAGACGTTTAAACTGTTCATCTTCCTCTATTCCAGGGACAGTTATGTCACCTGAATAAACAGAGAGGAGCTTGTCGAAAAACAACAGGGGATGTTCACCTGATTGCTGAAGGACATTCCTCGCAGCTAAGTAATTATCATGCGATGAAACAGTTCCTCCCACCGTGCGAGGTGTAGCATTTACACGGCCCGAACGAAACCATTTAGGTACGGGCAGAGAGCAGGCCCACTCAGTTGATGCACCTGTTAGACCATCCATTTTTGTATTGATTTTCTGTGAAAAATCAAGTAAAATGGTTCTTAATCTACAGTGTACTGTCTCACCATTTGATGCCTGCGGCAGTCAACATGGTGTCCAAGATGTGAAATCAAATAAAAATCAGTGATTTTTTTTTAAATTTGTCGACCTGTGAGAAGACCAAACAAAGTCGGCTATCTTTGTGTGATTTTTGTGAAAACCAAGACAAAAGATGCCTCATGTGTGTTATTCTAAACTTGCAGTTTAAAATAATGTAGACAGCCTTGTTGCACAGAATTTATGATAAAAGTGTCAAGTTTTATCAAAAAGCAGACAAGTCTGTATTAATTCTGTGGAACTGTACTGCTTTCAACACTTGATTATATGTGAAAATCAAATGAAAGGGTGCTATGTGTCTACATGTCAACTGTACTCTATTTAAAAAAACAGGAAAGCTGACATGTGGACCAAATTGCATCAAAACTGTATCCTTAGATGCAACCAGCAGGTGGGGGTACAGCGCTGGAAATGAGTTTATCACATCGACTGCAATTGTTCTTTCTGACCGCTATGGAGGCGCTGTTGTCACCCGTGAGCGCAGCCGCAGCTTTTAGCTCACAGACATCTAACAACGGATGAAAAGCATCAATCAGAAAGATCTAAAGCCTTTACGTGACAAAACTCTAGAACCCTGGTCTTATAATAGACGATTCGATGTGAGAAACATCGTTTAGGACAGGTAATGTGATTTTTAAACTTTTTGTCAAAAGAAAAAGACAAGTCGGTTCCCTTAAACCAGATGCAGCTTCCGGTGTCACGTGACCTGGTCACATGGCGATCAGTAGTCTCAGAGCAACTGACTTAATACACCCACTAAAATCTCAAAAACACCGCAATGAAACAGTCTTTCAAAGATAGTAACGGACGAACAAGCCTTAAGCCTGTGCACCCTGGTAGCTGGGTAACAGCGTAATCGACCAATCACAGTGAAGACAGAACAAGTAGTTCCAAACCCAAGTGTTCATGGGTAATGGAGTCTTCTAAACCTTCGTCTCAATACGTCACTCACGTGTGACGCGCCGTTCGAGTGTTGCGTTCACGGACCTCGAGGTCGGTCGAACTTGAGCGTTGAACAGACTTTTCAACGTCCTAAAACACTTATAAATATCGCAAAACACCGCGGTTAAGCCAGTCTTCGACGATATCACGTGCATAGAAACGAACAACACAGATAAACTGTCAGAAATGTGTGCAAAAATGAATATCTGGCAACCAGAAGTCTACAGAACCAACTTTTTTGAACACGACACACAATGGACCAATCACAGCACTTCTGCAGCCGAATTCTCGGTAATGCTCACGTTAGCTCTACCCAAAGTTCTGGACACTCTTTCACAAAATAAACGTATAATACACCACAGAAAATACTGCTAACGAGCCCAATCACATTCAGGCTGCCCCCCCCTTCCAAAGAAGGCAGTACGCTAACTGTTTACAACAACGGACTTTACGTCACTCTGAACCAAAGGTCGGAACCCGTCCGGTCCAAAGCTGAGTGGGCTCACCCGAACCTTAGCAAACACACGTTGTAACAGATTATAGGTACCAATGGAGCAGCAAATGTGTGAAACAGACTTTCAACAGTAATCCGCAGATGTAATAAAATGAAGCAGAGACGTGACACGGCGGTCACAACAATGAAAAAATGCATGCAGCTTCCGACACGTTATGTAACGTCTCACAGGCACAGACATTCAAACATCACCCGCAGCTTCAAAACATACGTTTAAAAGTGAAACAAAGATTATTCTAACGCGAAATGAGCCGGACAATGCGATTAGCAACTCCCGGACACTCCCCAGCCAGAACAATCGTATAAGTCCAACACAAGGATAAAGAACTATGCCAACAAATACCGTCTCAATAGGCTACACAAAAACACAACTTAATAACCGTCTTAGGGACGCAGACGAGCCACCATTATTGTAATAATATAATAATAAAACACTTACGTGTCACCATTATTGTAATAATATAGGACTTATTGAAATTTTGAGACTTCCGGTTCCGGTTCTGTGAGGTGCGGACGTGGGGAATGAGCTGCTGCTGAAAAACTCTATACTTGTGCGTGAGTATTATGATAAAGCTTTGGTAAGTCCATATTTATTTAAATAAACTATATAACTAAATGTAAGATCATTTAAAAAGGTATTAAAAATTTGATAACCGATCTTTTCTCCCCCCATTATTTCCACAAACTGGACGTGGAAACGTCGGAGAGCCTTGAGTTGTTTATCGACGATTATTTTGAAAGGTTTGTCATGAGCGACCCTAATGTAACATCCGGTGCGGGTAGCGGTTCGGCTAACACGAGCGGTAGCGGTGGCGAGTCGAAGCCGAATGCTAAACGGTACCGAGAGGGAAGCTCAGATAGCGTTTCGGAACCTTCGGTGGATAATTCAGGCTTCGTGACGATTCTGGAGTCAATTGATAAAAAGTTGTCTAGCTTGGACGCCCGGCTGGCGTTAGTTGAGGAGCTACAGAAGGAAGTAATGGGGTTGAGACAATCACTGGAGTTCACCCAGGAACAGGTAGCATCTCTAGCTAATGAAAACATCGAGCTAAAGGTAACAGTTGGACAGCTTAAAGATCAGATGTTGCAACTTTCCGGGGATAATAAAAAATTTAAAGAGTCAGTATTAGATATCCAAGCCAGAAGTATGCGGGATAATGTTATTTTCTCTGGGATTCCGGAGGGAGTGGAGGAGAATCCGGAGGCCTTGGTTCGGGACTTCTTTCAAAAACAGCTAAAGTTGCCGAGTGAAACCATTAAAGCAATTACTTTTCATCGAGTTCACCGCCTCGGGGCTAAACGGCCTGGGAACACTAGACCGCGCCCGATAATAGCTAAATTCGAACATTATAAACAAAAGGAACAGGTTAAAAGCCGGGGTAGGGAACTACGTGGGACAAATTTTAGCATGAACGATCAATATCCTGCAGAAATCCTGAGCAGAAGGAAAGTTCTATTCCCGATAAGAAAGAAAAATATAAGCGAAGGAATAAGAGCTAACATCTCTGTGGATAAACTCTATATAAACGGTCAGCTGTTTAGAGATCCAGAAGCTACTCCTTGGCTTTATTAGCCATATGATCAAGGTAAGAACTATATCGGTTGCTAATATTGATTAATATTATTAAATATAGTATTTGTTAATATTACTTACCAGATATATTTAATTTTTTTTCAGCACAGCTCGGTGGTGGGACACACTCAGATAGTGGTGATACACAAGGTGGGATGACACTTGATGTGGTAAGAGGGTGTTTTTGTTTTTTCTTATCTGAATTATGTTTCCATGTATATCATTTCTCTTTGTTTTCTTGTCTATATTTTTCTAACTCAACAATTATCAGCGCACAAGCACAAGGGTTCACACACGTCTTTGTATATCCATACAATTACTTTATGAATGAAAACTTCCCTGATTCATTTTCAAAAGAAACAGCAATTACTTTATTTAAAAATCATATATAGTTATTCATTAAGGAATATGTTTTTGTCTGGATCTATTGTTATCTTTTATATTTGTGATAGTGGGTGTGGTATAGATTTATTATCATTAGCACAAGTATGGGTTCTTTAGGGTTTGTCACATGGAACATTAATGGAGCCGGTAGCCAACATAAAAAATATAGGATTTTTAATCAGATTAAAAGATTAAAGGCAGATGTTGTATTACTCCAAGAAATTCATAAATTGGCCTCAACTGTAGATGAGCTAAAATCTTCAGAGTTTCCTAATGTATTCTCAGCCTGTTATAATTCTAGACAAAGAGGGGTAGCAATTTTAATACATAAAAATGTTAACTTCACAGTATTAGATCAGGTTATAGACCCACACGGTAGATATATAATATTAAAGTTATCAATATTTAGACAAAATTATTGTATAGTTAGCATATATGGGCCAAATGTAGACGACGCTTCTTTTTTTCATGACTTTTTTTCCACTCTATCAAAGCACATGGATTCCTCACTGGTAATGGGAGGTGATCTCAACTTTGGTTTCAATGACAAAATAGACAGACTGAATACAGTGGGAACTCAACGCAGTTGGCAATCTATAAATATAGTTAAACAGTATATGAATGATTATGGACTCTGCGATGCATGGCGTTCTTTTCACCCTGATAGCAAAGAATATTCTTTCTTTTCACATGTGCATCACTCATATTCTCGTATAGATTATTTCATAGTAAGCAATTCATTGCTGACCAACATTTCAGACACTAAGATACACACCATTGCTGTCAGCGATCATGCACCAGTTACTCTATATTTAGATTATAAAAAAGAAACTAGAAAAAATATAAATTGGAGATTCAATACATCACTGCTTCAAGAAGAAGAATTTTTGCAATATTTTAAAATAGAATGGGCATCATATTTAGAGTTGAATGATTTGCCAGGAACATCAGCATGTACACTTTGGGAGGCTGGGAAAACAGTTATGAGAGGTAAAATAATATCCTATTCAACAAATAAAAAGAAAAAAGAAAATAAACGTATTGAGGAATTAGAGAAATCCATTAAACTATTAGAAGGTCTACAAGAAGAGGAAACACAGCAAAAACTACGCAAAGTAAAATTAGAACTAAATGAAATTATTGATAAGAAAAATAAATTCTTGATACAAAGACTTAGATTAGATAATTTTGAATACGGTAATAAATCAGGGAGCTTTTTAGCTAATCAACTTAAATTAAACAAAGAAAAAACATATATATTTGGTATTAAAGATAAAGATGGAAATATAATTCATGATGAGGGAAAAGTAAACAATGTTTTTAAAGATTTCTATAAAACTCTATACACTCCACAAATAAATCCATCTAATGAGGATATTAATGAATTCTTAGAGAAAGTAACACTCCCAAAACTAGATATTAGTCAATCATCAAAACTAGACTCACCATTAACTTCAGATGAGCTCCATGAAGCAATTAAAAGCATGCCTAATAAGAAATCGCCAGGTCCTGATGGATATCCAGTAGAATACTATAAAAAGTTCTGGGATATACTGGAACCAATATTTTATAGAGTGCTACTTGAGTCAGAAGAAAATGGCAGGCTACCAACACATATGAATTCAGCCAACATTAGTCTCTTATTAAAGCCAGGCAAAGACCCAGTATTACCTACGAGTTATCGTCCAATCTCTCTCATTAATGTTGATGTTAAAATAATTTGTAAAGTCTTATCTAAAAGACTAGAGAAGATAACTCCTGTTATTATACATCCAGACCAAACCGGATTCATAAAAGGAAGACACTCAGACACAAATACACGAAGATTATATAATGTAATAGAGTATTCGTATTTTAAAAATATTGAAACAGCTATTTTTTCTTTAGATGCTGAAAAAGCATTCGATAGAGTAAATTGGAATTTCTTATTTGCTACCTTAAATAAATTTGGATTTGGGGATTACTTCATTAACTGGTTAAAAATATTATATAGTTCACCAACAGCGTGTGTCAGGACAAATAATCAATTATCTTCAAGCTTCTGTTTACAGAGGGGCACCAGGCAAGGTTGTCCACTTTCACCAGCATTATTTGCTATTTTTATTGAACCGTTAGCAGCAGCAATAAGGCAAAGTGTTGATATTAAAGGCATAAAGGGTAGAAACATAGAACATAAAATGAGTCTTTATGCTGACGATGTTTTGCTTTTTCTTGAGAACTCAGGAAACTCAATATCCAATGTTATCAAGTTAATAAACTCATTTTCAAAAGTTTCTGATTATTCTATAAACTGGACAAAATCTACAGTGCTTCCGATAAATTGTGTGTTTAATAATTCTCTTAATGAAAGACTACAATCAGGTAATATTAAATATTTAGGTGTTAATATCTCTCCTAAATTGGAGGATTTAATAAAATTAAATCATATCCCATTATTAAAGAAAATTGAAGACGATCTTACTAGATGGAGATCTCTACCCATATCACTTATGGGAAGAGTTGCCTCAGTAAAAATGATGGTGCTGCCGAGAATAAATTATTTATTCTCAATGATTCCAAATAAACCTTCAAATGAATGGTTTAAGTCCCTGGACTCTTCTATATCTAAATTCCTTTGGAACAATAAAACTCCGCGTATTAGTTTAAAAACATTACAAAAATCTAAAGATACCGGAGGATTAGAACTTCCAAACTTTTATTACTACTATTTAGCAAACAGATTACAATATATATCAAAGTGGTTAAAACCGAATGCACTAGATGAAACTTGGATAGATATAGAACAAACTTTATGTAATAATATTAGGATTTCAGATCTACCATTTATCAGTACAGATTTAAAAAGACATGTCTGCTTTAAGAGCATCAATATTAGCTCATCTCTGACAGCATGGTGGGAGTATCTGAAAATGACAAAGTCTTCACTACTCCCATGTAGACATACACCTCTCTGGAACAATCCTGACATTCAACAAGAAAATAATATGTTAAATTTCCCAGGTTGGAGAATGAAAGGTATTGAATGTCTGGAACACATATTTGAGGGTATAGACTTTATTCCATTTAATAAATTAATAATACAATATGACATTGATAATAAATATTTCCTACAATACCAACAAATTAAGTCAATTGTAAAAAAGAAATTTAAGCTTAATAAAACATTGTTGGAAACACCAACATGTGTGTTAGAGTTTATTAATTTTCAACCACCCAAATTATTATCTAAAATATACAAAAAATTGTCTAGAATCGATGACTCGATAGCACTACCTGTTGAAAAATGGGAGTCAGATTTATCAATCAACTTTGAACAAAAAATTTGGTCTCAAGTATGTTCAAATACTTTTAAATTGACTAGAATCTCCAATTTACAATTAATACAATATAAGGTTCTCTATAGAGTACATTATACAGGGGAGCGAATGTTTAAGATGGGCTTTATACCATCTAACAAGTGCTCACAGTGCATAAGTAATACACCTGATGATTATATTCACGCGCTCTGGTTCTGTCCACCCGTTCAGAGGTTCTGGGTACAGGTATGTGAAGACTTGTCTAAATGTTTGAAAATTAATATCCCACTCTCTCCATCTGTTTGCTTATTGGGTATCTTTGAAGATGTTATACTAGAAAAAAATACATCCTATATGCTTTTCACTGCCTTATGCATCGCAAAGAAAACCATACTCGTAAATTGGAAAAATAAAAATAATCTTAGCGTTAATCAGTATAAAAATCTTCTGTTAGATCATATTAGTCTTGAAACAGCATCTGCCGACACATTGGATCAACCTATTTGGCATTCTTTGATCGGCTCCGTTACGTAGTGAGGGTGGGGGGTCTGGGATGTGGCCTTGTGGGGCATTGGGACTGGAGGGGGGGGAGGTTGGGGTTTGGGGCGCCGGGGGGTTAGGGCTGCTTGGGCGGGGAGGACCTCGTCTTCGACCTGGGGAGGACCGGGGGGGGTTCTGGGGGACATCTACTGGGGGCGGCATGCGGGCCCTCGGGTGGTCGGTGGCGGCGGTCATGGGTCGCCGGTCGGTGACCCGGCTGTGCTGGGGTGGTTTCGGGGTGGGTGCCGGGGGCTTGGGACTCTGGGGGCGCGTCGTCCCCGGGCTTGGGCCTGGTGGGGGTCGGGGGTCTTGGGCTCTAGCCGGCGGGTCGCCGGGCTATGGGCTGGCTGGCGCTCTGGTGCCCAGCTCTGGCCGGGGGCTCTCGGCTCGCTGGTGGGTTGGGGTTCATATGCTGGGGGGTGGGTGTCTGGGGGCGTGACTGGTGGCCAATGGGAGGGAGCGGGCAAACCCAGCTTGGGTGTCTAATGTGTTATGTGTTTTGAAAGTTGTTAATATGAAGGGTGGGTATAGTATTTCTTCTGGGGTGGGGATTAAGTGGATGTCCTGGATGATGGTCTTGGACTATACTTGGCCGGTGTGCGGGCCCCGGTTGGGGCCTGTTCTTGATGCTTCCTGGCTCTGTCGACGGTTGGGCGGGCGCTCTTGGCCGTGTCGTCCATGTGGGATTTTGTGTCCTCTTGGACGGCGGGCTGACTGCGGTTCGCAGGGGTCGTGGCGGCCCTGGCGGGTGTGGGCTGTTGGTTCTGCTGTTGGCGGCCCTCGGGGCCGTGTCCCTCTCTGGTCTTGGCTCAATGTCCTGGCGGTCGGAGAGGTGTTTCCTTTACCTCGCTCCTTGGGTGGACCTTGGCGAGCTGGGGGGTAAGCAGGGTCAGCGGGGGAGCTGACTCGCTGTGGGAGCACTGTTCCTGCAGTTATTTTTCTCCCCATCCCTCAACACGCACCTCCGCCCTCTTCATCTTAAATTAATACATGTAGGGAATTTGGGTCTCGGGTGTGCTGCAATGGTTTTACATCTCTGTTGTTAAGAGCACCTGGGACTCAATTTTATATACACTTTAGACATTCATTCATAAACATCTTCATAAAAGTCACATATAGGGAATGGAGTGAGCACTATGGCTATGGGTGGCGGGATGACATCAATCTCGCCCCCATGCCTATGCTCACTCAACATTATGCATCTAGACAATTAGGGCCTGGGTTAGAGTTGGAGTGGAGGGGAAACTGGTATAATGCCAGCCTTTGCTCCTTCTCTTTCCTTTTTAAATACACTTTACAACAACACTCACCAACAGTACATTTGGGGACGGGGGTGTGTGTGTCGGGGTCTTGATTTGTTAATTTCAATTTTATTTATTATGTATTTATTTATATATTATTTATTTATTTTTCTCTTGCCCCCCTGGTTGCCTTGCGGACATTCTGGGGGTGGGCCGTCAGGGGTTGTGCTGGGGTGTGGGGGGGTTCGGGGCCTGTGGGTTCGCCGTGGGCGGGGCTGGCAGTGCGCTCCCTCTGGGGCTGCTTGGGCTCGGGTGTCCTGTCCTGTCCTGTCGGCAGGGCGCGGGGTGGGCCGGATCTTGGACGTCTGCTGCTCTCCACCCCAGAATGAATGGGTCTACCTCCTGGGTTTGGATGTGGGCTGCCCCATGTAGGGAGCAGGTACATGTCTTGGACCTAGGGGGTATAGAGTGTGCATCGGGATTATGAATGGAGCGTGTCGTTATTGTTTGTCTTTCTGTGACTGAGGGTGAGGATGAGGGTGGGTCTGAATGAGTGTGTCTGTGTATGAATGTTTAAGTGTCAGGCTGGGACTTGGACTGCCCCCTCTCTGATACTTCTGAGGCTACCCAGTGTCGCGCTCCTGCCACGTGGCCCCCTGGTGGGTGTTCCTCTGCCTACGGGCGTGCTTGGGGCCCTCACTATCTGGGGCTGGGCGCTTGGGCGTTTGTCAGCTCGGCCTGGTGGCTGCCTGGTGGGGCTCGGGTCCTCTGGTCCTGTCAGGTCTGGACCTGAGGGATGGGCGTCCCCGGTGCCCGAGCCTCGGTGACCGGCCCTGGGGCTACGTCGGTGCAGCGGGCTCCGGCGGGGGCCTGTGTATTGTCGCTGTTGACCCCGGGGGGTCATTGTGTGTGGTCCCTGGTGGGGTTCGTCCGGTTCTTCCACTTGGTCGGATCTGGGGAGTGGACGAGTGGCTCGTCCTGTTCGGGTGGTCCTGGGGACTCTGGGCTCGGGGTCCTTCCTGGGGTCTTGGGCTTTGATCGCCCCTTCGTCTGTCTCGGGCTTTGGGGGGACGGGTCTCTGATGCTTCACAGTCGCTACTAAATGTTCTATTGGAGGAACCTCATTCACTTATGCATGCTCACAACCACACACAAATGGATGCAGGGATGTATAGTAGATGTATGTAGATGGGTATATAAATGAATATAAATATATATGTATGTATATTGTATATATATTTGTAGGTATGGGTATGTGTATTTATAGAAATATTTGCAAGGTCATGAATATTATCAGTCTTTATGCTTGTATGTTTCGTTGTTGTGTTCTGTCATGTGCTTTGCAGGATTGTGGACGGAGGTTTGGTGTGTTTGCCTTGTGCTCTTTCTGTGGACAATTGTTGTTTTGTTGTTTTGTTTTGTTTTGTTGTCTCACTTTCTCTTTTCTTTCTTTCTCTATTAAAAAAAATAAAAAAAAAAAAATAAAAAAAATAAATAAAAATAAAAAAAAAATATTGGAGTGAGAGGATGGCTATAAGGTGTGAAGGGAGGCCATCTATAAATGGAAAAAAAAGAAAAAAAAGAAAAAAGCTGAATGGAAACGGCACGATTCAAATTAACTTCCTCTAATTCTCAAAAAAGTTGATACGCTCGCTTGAGGTGGTTTTTGGGTTTTTCGAATCAGAGCCGATGCGCAAAACGAGAGATGGAAACAGATTTGCCGACTCAGTTCTGACGTAGCGAACATTTACGTCACGTGACTTCGTCTCCGGACAACATGTAACATCGCTAAAACTAGTTGGCATGACAGAATAAATACAACTTGCCCGATAGCAACACATACCTGAAATATTCTCTCCATTTTGCCGAGATGTGTGGTCGGGTCCTGTTTTCAACCGCTACTTCCTGTTTACTGTAGACATGCGTAACGCTGACGTCTGACGTAATGACGCTGACGTCTGACGTAATGCCGCTTTGCGTGGCCTGGTGGATGCTTCAAGCCAGTTGATGGAAACACTTCTGATTCGCATTAATTTTTATTTACATTTTTGCGAAATTTCAAAAATTCGCTCAAAATTCGAATCGAAAATAGATGGAAACACGGTTAGTGAAGACTCTGTCATTTTAAGAAACTCCCACCAGCTGTCAGAGAGGAGCTGATATTGATGCTTTTAAAGCATTCCTGTCGTTTTATGTTTGAGCTAATAATTGGAAGGTCTGAAATCATGATATTATTGCAAAGTGTCTATTCTACGTCTAGCCAGGGTTCATCAAGGGGTGTGTGTTTTATCCATCTTCAGATGTATTCTAGCCTGTTGGCTAAAAAATAATTATAAAAGTTGGGTAGTTCTAGTCCTCTTTTATCTTTGGTCTTCTGTAGTGTTTTTAATCTAATATGTCGGGGTTTATCTTTCCAGAGGAATTTAGAGATGGAGGAGTCCAGGGATCTAAACCAGTCAGATGATGGTTTATTTGGGATCATTGAGAAAAAATAGTTTATTCTAGGCAAAACCATCATTTTTATTGAAGCAATCCTTCCCATAAGAGATAAAGGTTCCATCTAGCAAGATCATCCTCAATTTTCTTTAAAAGTGGGATGTGGTTTAATTTTGTGAAATCTGCCAATTTATGAGAGACTTTGATACCCAAGTATATAATATTCCCTGACTGCAGTTGTGTAGTAAGTGAATTGTTGAAAAAGCAATTTATTGGTAGAACTGTGGATTTTTGCCAGTTTATAGAGTAATCTGAAACTCTTGACAAACAGTTGATCAAGTCAATAATCTGAGAGAGGGAGGTTTGTGAATGCTGGAGGAAAAGCAACACATCATCATCATCATCATATACTTTGTAGACTGATTTTGTGCTCTATGTTTTTGCATTTTATTCCTTTAATTTCTGTAGTTTGCCTGATTGCTGCAGCTAGCGGTTCAATGAAAATAAACAGTGATGGGGAGAGTGGACATCCCTGCCTGGTGCCCCTTTGCAGAAAAAAAGCTAGCAGATATTTGATTACAGTATTTGTCCTAATGTATGCTGATGGGAACTATATAATATTTTAACCAGTTTATGAAATAATTTCCAAAAAGTCATGCAAGGCTGCAAAAAAACAACAACTTCTAGTTAACTCTATTAAAGGATTTTTCTGCATCTAGAGAGAATATTGCAGTTTCAATAATGTTTTTATTACAAGAATAATCTATTAAATTAAATAATCTTTGTGAATTTGTGGATGAATGCCTCCCTTTTATAAAACCAGTTTGTCAGGATGTATTATGAGAGGAGTTACCTTTTCCAATCTTTTTGAGAGGGCTTTACAATTTATTTTAAGATCAACATTGATAAGAGATATAGGACGATAACTGGTAGGTAATATAGGGTCTTTGCCTGGTTTTAACTGGAGACTAATATTGGGAGAATTTATATGGCTCTGTCTAAGAACCTCTTCCCCAGTGAATGTCAGCAGTCATGAAATTTATTCCCAAGTAAGGTCATTAGAGTTAGTGAGGAAAGCCATATGGGCACAACTGCTGTTCAGTTCAGTCAAATTTATAATAAAGATCCCCGAAGATACTCCCAAAAGACTTCTGTCACATGTTGGCACGAGGACATGAACAGCAGCAATTTGATGGTGACACCTACAGAAAATGAAGTCATCACGTGATTTTTATTTTTGTTTTATTTATTTATCTTTGGAAATAAGCATGCATTCAGATGTGCATGATGTCCGACATACTGATGCCACGGTTTGTCTCTTTAAAAACTGGCTTTTTTATTTATTTTTACATTTGATGAAAAATGATTTAAGCAAAGATCAACATAAAGTGACTTATTTATGTTGCCCCAGGCATACTTCTCCATGCTAAAATATGCAAAGCCACCTGTGATTTCTATGGCTGTCTCTTTATTTAGTAACAAAATCAAGACAGTTCGTTGTTGTAGATCATGATGCTAAATGTCCAAACAGTTCTTACTTTGAAATTATGTGTTATTATAAATTATTTGTCTCATTCCACAGATGACATACTGTAAAAGCTGAATTCATACTTAAATGACTTAAGCTATTAGGAAGTCACTTTGACCATCTCTCAGGTTTGATCTATGGAAACACTGACATTTTATGGTTGACAGTGAAGAGGGAAATTGGTGGAGGTAAAAAAAAAATAATTTTAAATTATTTTTCCCGTGTCCTGTTCAGCAATGTGGCACTCAAAATTACTGTCTGAGTGTCGAGGTGATACCCAACAGAATTACTTTCACAAGCAGAGCATTATGGCTGAAAAATATTTAAAAGAAGGCAAAGAGTAAAGAAACAAAATATTCATGAGCTAACAACAAATTCTGATCTGGATAGATGGTTAACTGCCTACTTTTTTGTTGCTCCCATTTCTACAAATTGTCCCCTGCACTGGTTTATATCTGCACATGCTGCCTTTTTTAGATAAAGACACTCCAAGGGGGCCAGGACTGCATGCTGTGACTGGAAGCTTAATTATGCCATGTGGAAGACTGATAGAAGCAACCATAGCTGACAGTCCCAGCCTCCAGAGAGTGTGTGTTTACCCTTGTCCAACCATCAAACATCAACAAAATAAGCTCTTTTTAGTTATTTCTTGGTTTTGGAAAGTGGAGAAAATGAAGGAGAAAAAATGATGAAACGAGAAATAAATGATTTTTAAAACAAAGATGATTCACCTCAGTTAGCATTTTTTACAGAAGCAGAATGGTTTAAAAATCTTTTATCAAAAACATTTTTTTTTTCAGTTACTGGGGGTAGTGGTAGCTCAGTGGTCAGTGCCATAGCCCAGGATGCATCAGGAAGGGGATCCGGTGTAAAACAATTGCCAAATCACTCATTGTTCACTCGTTGTGGTGACCCCTGCAGAAGGTAGCAGATGACAGAAAAACAAGTTATTCTTTCAGTTTTTGCATTTACATAGTTCAACTGTGCTATTGTTTTTTCAGCGATGCAAGATGGAGAAACTTCCCAGAAGGATGTATCATATTCTTTGACACTGCCTCACAAAAGATCTTTGTAGAAGCGTCTTCTGCGGCAGGCAACATTGGTCCAGTTCAGTTTACAAAAGGCTAAATAAAATGATTTGGCAAAGGAAAAGTGAGTTAATTTAATGTGGTGATCTGTGCAAGTTCAGAATGAAAACTACATGTTATCTGCCTTTATTTATCTCACAGTGACCCTGTAACCTGTATGCTAATTACTGCTGGTTTACACCTCATTATGTTGATTTATAACAGGGCTACAGGAGCGCTGTTGACTACAGGAAAAAACGAGCTCCATTAAAGGACATGGCATTAGCATTACTCCCATGTGGTGTTCAGGATTGCTCTGAGAAGCTTTACTGATGTGTTATTTAAGATATTTTATTATGAGTGTATCATTCTAATTAAAATAAATGTACCACTATAAAGACAAAATGTCCTTTTGTGTTATCCTGCCCATTATCTGCTAATTATTTTCACTTGGCATTACTGATGGTCATTTTCCAAACCATAACTTTGATTTCCTGCTTTCCACTCAACCATGAGTTCTTCTTAATGCAGTGTATTAATCAGCTTGTAGAGCGTTGAAGTTGGTATGAGACATTTAATCTTTCATAGCAAACAATTAATCACATATTTTTTAATCAGTCTAATTATCTGGTAGAAAAAACCCTCTTATGGCTCAGTGACAATTATTTTTTACAAATTTATAGTTACTTTAAAGATAATGTACTGATTAGCTTTGCTAAAACAGCTAAAGGGGCTGCAGGCTCGGAACATGTTAATGACTTTTATGAGGTTAGAATAAAACATTATTGGGTTAATATAACTTAATCTTGTCCTAAAATTTCTCATAGTTTCATTCAGATGGGGAACAGCTCAGGAGACGAGTTTAACAAACCTGTTGTGTTAATAAGGAAAACTGTTACTAAAACGTACCAGGTAAGTTTTATAATTATTTCCATCCATCCATCCATTTTCGTCCGCTTATCCGGGGTCGGGTCGCGGGGGTAGCAGCCTAAGTAGGGAGGCCCAGACTTCCCTCTCCCCAGCCACTTGGAGCAGCTCCTCTGGGGGAATCCCAAGGCGTTCCCAGGCCAGCCGAGAAACATAGTCCCTCCAGCGTGTCCTGGGTCTTCCTCTGGGCCTCCTCCCGGTGGGACATGCCCGGAACACCTCACCAGGGAGGCGTCCAGGAGGCATCCTAACCAGATGCCCGAGCCACCTCAACTGGCTCCTCTCGATGTGGAGAAGCAGCGGCTCTACTCCGAGTCCCTCCCGGATGACTGAGCTTCTCACCCTATCTCTAAGGGAGAGTCCAGACACCCTGCGGAGAAAACTCATTTCAGCCGCTTGTATCCGAGATCTCGTTCTTTCGGTCACAACCCAAAGCTCATGACCATAGATGAGGGTGGGAACGTAGATCGATCGGTAAATTGAGAGCTTTGCCTTTTGACTCAGCTCTCTCTTCACCACGACAGACCGGTACAGCGCCCGCTTCACTGCGGACGCTGCACCTATCCGCCTATCGATCTCACGCTCCAGTTTTCCCTCATTCGTGAACAAGACCCCGAGATACTTAAACTCCTCCACTTGGGGCAGGACCTCCTCCCCGACCCGGAGAGGGTTTGTTTTAGCAAAATATGTTTTGCATGAACCTTTTTTGGTTTACATGGACTCACTCATGCAACTGCAAGACAAACAGAAATCTTGTTGTGCAAACATTGGTCTCTTTGACATCTTAGTATAGCTGTAACATTTGAACCATTTTCTACAAAGTAGTGCACAGGTCTCCATTTTTACATGATCAAAAATAAAAAACAAGAAGTGTCTCAATATATGTGTACTGACAGGGCAACTGAGCTAAAATTCTCCAGCTAATATCTGTAAGACAGAACCCAGAGCACTATACCTTTGAACATGACATCTCTTACAGCCATTGTCTCATCCTGTATCCAAAGCAACGTGTCAGTATTCTAGTCTTGGCCAGACCAGACTGAACATTTAAACTCTGTTCACTGGAGAGTCATTTTCTCTGCTCCCCTTTTAAAGAGAAACCATTGATATTTTTGTCCAAACAGACTTGCTATTGTTGTGAAATGACAGACTCTGGTAATATATAATAAAAAAATGTATTAAAAAAATTGAACTGCTTTGTCAGATGTAAAAAAAAAAAGTACATTATAGGGCAGAGCTATTCAACTAATGGCCCGAGGGCCAAATCAGGCCCACCGATGAACTCAGTTCGGCCCACCAATAGTTTCATTTTAAATAAACCTAGATTTTAAACCATAAATAATAATAATAATAATTTGTCACATTTGTCATCTGTGTATGTTCCCATACTTGACAGATGAAATTGGTCTTCTGCATTTAACCAAACCACCACCAGGTGGTGCAATGAGCAGCGTAGTCACGCTCGGGGAGCTGGGAATAAAACAAGCTTACTTAATGACAATAACTGCTGGATGTTCTGCCCCCTGAGCAATGTATTTGAATAGCCCTGGTATAGGGTGAAGTTGGTTTCAAAGCCGTATCACAGTAAGGTAGTTCTTGATTTTAATCTTGGTCCTCCAGGACTTTAGTTGTTTTTTTGTTTATTTTTAACGCATGGATGTTTTCTCCAGGTTCTCCAAATCCATCCCATAGACCAAAAACATGTTTGGTTGATCTGTGATTCTAAATTAATATGAAATTGGGGCTAAGTTTTCACAAGTGAGTATTTAGTAAAAGTCAAAGTCAAAGTCAACTTTATTGTCAGAACTGCAATATGTACAGGACATACACAGGATTGAAATTGTGTTTCTCTCAGTCCCTCGGTGCAACAGTAACCATTTAAACACTAAAACACTGAAACATTTAATAAACATAAGCATAAAATAGTAAAAGTGTAACACTGTCCTGAGTTTTTGCATAGTAGTATAAAAGTATGAAAATTTACACCAACACTAAAACACTAAACATTTAATGAACATAAGCATAAAATGAAATAATAAAAGTGTAATACTGTCCTGAGTTTTTGCATAGTAGTATAAAAAGTATAAAAAGTATATCTATAAAATAAACTGAAGGTTCTAGCATTGACATTTGCAAAGAGTGGCAAAGCAGCATATGAGTTAATGTACACAGTATATGTATGAGGTAGTTGATGTTGGTATAGAGGCAAAGTGGCATATGCAGTAAGGCACATAAGGCACATTGGGCATCCTTAAATAAGGCTAGTCAGAGAATACTGTATACAGGTAGTCCCCGATTTACGAGCGCTCTGATCTGCGAGGTTCCAGACTTACGAGCTGCACATTTTTGGAAAAAACGAAAAAAATACTGAGTTTTCATGTGTTTTTTCACTACAGTTAGCTAGTTAAGCATATAAACACACGTTTCCGATCATTTTTATGCACTCAAAAGTAGTTTTTAGATGAAAATAGAGTGTTTTTAGGCGCGCTAGCGAAAACCGTTCCAATTTACGAGCGGATTTCCGGATTTACGAGAGAAATGGCGGCCGTTCCAAATTACGAGATTTCCGGTTTACGAGCGCCTCGTTGTAACGGATCTCGCTCGTAAATCGGGGACTACCTGTATCTGCAGTAGTGTAGATATAAAAGTAGTGTAAATGTAAACAGTAGTAATAAATGTAAACAGTAGTAATAAATGTAAACAGTATTAATAAATGTAAACAGTGAATGTAAACAGTAGTATGACTATAGGCAGTAATGTAATACAAACATTAGTGCAAATATGAGAAGTAGTGCAAACTGAATGAGCACATGACCGAGAGTTTAGTGAATAACCCGTTTGATGACACAGAGTCCAGTGTTAAAAACTTTGTGTTGAGTGGTAATGTGTGAGAAAGTTTTTTGTGTTAAGGCAGTTCAAATGG
>JBBPBX010034116.1:0-16285 GCA_038048925.1 Garcialebias charrua
ATGTTGGCTCCAAAAGATCTCCGACAGACTCCTGCTCAAAAGATGTCACCTTCTTTGTTGTAATGATTATTTACTGCTTTTCTTATTGAAGTGGCTTCATACTTTAAATTAAATAACGGACTGACTCTTAGCTGACAGCAAAATGGTAGTTTATTACACAAATCAGTGGTGGCTCTTGAGCAAAAATATTAGTGGGGCGGACAATTTCCTGCATCACTACACAAACCTTTACAAATTGTGTGTGTGGGGGGGGAGAGAATGGGGAGGGGAGAAGGGGGGGAGACAGATATATGTTGCTTAATATTTATTTTATTGTAGTTTTTTTGTTTGTTTGTTTGTTTTTTGTGAGTGTGTCAACAAAGTTTTTGCCTTTCTTCTCCCTGCTGCAGGTCGAACAGTCCGGTCTAATAAACCAGAGAAACGGACGCCTCCTACCCCCAGCCAACAGATGCACAGCTTTCTGAATTGGATTTCAAGTTCCATGTTTCTTTATTATCATTCGCATCACAATTATTTAAGCAAACAGAAACTTAACAAGACTGTGTGTTTCACTTATTAAACTACTTTTTTCAGTCATTAAATGCTCTGTCTATTATGTTTTCAAATATAGAAGGTGGTACCCAGTACTTCAGCTCACTTGTTGCTATTGCAAGCTATATTAGCTGCTAATGCTAAAGGGTGCTATCTCACCATATCGCTGCTGATAAGTTCTTATCCTTCTTTAAATATTATTTATTTTATCTTGTCTTTTTTAACTTATTTAAATAGCACAGCCAATATGCAAATACAAGTAAAGGGAAAATACCTGTAAGTAAAATTTACATAGTTTTATAATAAAAAATACAGTCAAATGACAATAAAAACAAATATGTTTAAAGACAAAATTTGGTTTGACAGAATTTATTTATTTATTTATTTATTTTTTGTAATTAATTGTTTTTAAATGTTTTAGGAGTTTTTTTGCGGTTGGGGTCTTGTTTTGGCAGTTTCAGTCCTCTAAGTAGAGATAGTCGTATTTTTACTATAATGTAAACAGACTCATTTATCTGTTGTTTGTTTGTTTGTTTGTTTTTGTTTTACCATCATAGGCGACAATATTGCCATGGCACTGTACGACTACGAGGCTATCCACGAAGGAGACCTCGGCTTCAAGAAGGGAGATAAGCTCAAAATCTTAGAAGAGTAAGTGGTTCTGGGACTTACGCCACTCAGCCATAACATTACGACCACCCTACTATGACTTTAGTATAAATGACCACTCGAAAAGTAAAAATTTACAGAAAATACATGAATGTTTTCTTGGTTTCTTTGAGCCATTTATCCCAAAAACATGTTGGCATGGGTGACAAGGGTCAGAACAGCATCTATGCAAAAGCTTTGGCTTTACGGCAAAACAATTTCAACTGCATGATCATAGCTGATTGGAGTGTGTAGCTAAACATTGTCATAATTCTATTTAATGTGTTTTTAATTACACTTTTTTTTTTCCACTTCAGATCAGGCGAGTGGTGGAAAGCCATGTTAATCAGCTCAGGTCGGGAAGGCTTTATCCCAAGCAATTACGTAGCTAAAGATACTCTGGAAGCAGAGGAGTAAGTATCTAAACTCAAATATAAAATGTTCGGTTTGTTGGTAAAACCATTCCTTAGTTTTTGTCTTTTTTGGGGGTAGACGCCATTTCAAATCTTAGAGTTAAAGAAAACAAACCAAAGCAAACCGTTTCTCATCTAACTCCTATGTTTCTTGTTTAGGTGGTTCTTCAAGGGAGTGAGCAGGAAAGATGCCGAGAGGCAGCTACTGGCCCCTGGGAACCGAGTCGGGTCCTTCATGATCCGAGACAGCGAGACCACAAAGGGTGTGTAAAACAAAAAATTACTACCGCTGCAAAAAACTGTTGTAAGTGTAAAGAGAAACGTCAAAGCTGCCACGAGAGGCTCATTACGGTCACCGTGGTAACAACACACATGAGTCCCTCACGATCTGACGGCAACCTTAAAGAGGCAGGCAGAAACAGACTAAAAAGTAAGCCTCAAACTGCCTAACCTATAAGACGGATCTTTAAAATTCTTGAAACGTGAACAGCTGAAGACTGACATGGGAATTTTTATGTCCCTGCAGTGTTGTAGGTAGTAAAAGTGATGAGTTCAAATGAGTCCTCACTTCTAGAAACTAACAGAAATATCTGGAAGCTCAAGAGTGTGTTCTGTGTATTCCATTTGTGTCAGAAGCATTTGTAATGTGAAGGGGACACACTGGTGTGTGTGTGTGGTGGTGGTGGTGGTAGGGGTCTGGGGGTTCAAAACTTTTAGTAAGTACCGTATTTTTCGGAGTATAGGTCGCAGCCGAGTATAGGTCGCACCATCCAATTATTACCAAAGAATTGGAAAAATCCACATATACTGTAGGTCGCACCTGAATATAGGTCGCACCTACGTCAAAATGTGGACCGTGTTTAGCTCTGCTGCAAATGTCTCTTCCACAGGAGCGCACAGCAAGGCTTTTAAGAAGATTAACACTTAAAAACAATTAATTGTTTGATAAAAATTATAGCAAATATGTGTCTGAGCTGAACTTTTCTTTAATAAATGAATAATTTTAGCAGGATAAACACCTAAAAATATATATTTGTTAGCTGACATTATTGTAAGAGTGTGTCTCAGTTTAATTTTTGTTAATAAATGATTACAAATCAGCTTATTTTATAAAAAGCCATATATAGGTCGCATCTGAGTATAGGTCGCAGGCCATGAAAAAAAATGATTAAAAGGTGCTACCTATACTCCGAAAAATATGGAAGATGTTATTTCCTGCATTCTGGTGTACTTTAATGGGTTGTTAAACATCTATGCTTACCTACATACGTAAATACTTGATTCAATAACTATTTTAGCGAGCTCGGCGCAAGAAGTAGTCCGACCAACAGTTCTCCTTGTGTGAATAGAGCATGCTCTGCTTCTCTCACGCATCCTAGACCCCCCCCCCCATGTCGAAAACTGTCGAAAACTGCCGGAACTAACGTAGCACTAAGCTAATGGCATGCAATGCAGATGCCTTAGCTAGGATGCTACAGACGTAGTGCTCTGCTTCTCTCACACATTATAACCCCCCACCCCCGTCAACAGCTGCCAGCACTAACCCGCTAAGCTAGCACGTAAAACAGAGGTGTTTCCCCCTCCTTCCCCCATGAGCGTCCTGCCAAGGCAGATGACGGACGGGAAACACTGCATGAGGTGTGGTGAGTTGTTGTAGGTAACCAGGAAAACCCGGAGTGGACTTTTAGTCGTTTGAGTGTTCTCCTGTTAATCAAGTGGAATGGATTAGTTCACAAAGAAATAGAAGCGGTGCTAGGGGAACTAATATTTCATGGTAAATGTGGGGGAGTCCAAATGAATGTTTTAAATGTGGGGGGGGGGGGGACACATGTCCCATTCACATTTAGTTGTTGCGACACCTAATCATAATCATAATCGACATCATAATCATAATACTGTTTACTTTTATTACTACTGCTTACATGTAATTACTACTGTTTACATTTTCACTACTCTAATATCTACACCACTGCTGATACATATACAGTGTGCTCTGAACGGTCTTATTTAGGGATGCCCAATGTGCCTTACTGCATATGCCACTTTTTGCCTCTATAACGACATCAACTACTACCTCATACATATACTGTGTACATTAACTCATACGCTGCTTTGCCACTTTGCAAATGTCAATGCTAGAAACCTTTAGTTTATTTTAGTTATACTTTTTATACTCTTTTTTTATACTAGTATGCAAAAACTCAGGACAGTATTATGTTCATTAAATGTTTAATGTTTTAGTTTTAGAGTTGGTGTAAATTTTCATACTCTTATACCACTATGCAAAAAACTCAGGACAGTGTTAGTTTTACTATTTTATGCTTATGTCTATTATTATATGTTTCAGTGTTTCAATGTTTAGATGTTTACTGTTGCACCGAGGGACTGAGAGAAACGCAATTTCGGTCCTGTGTATGTCCTGTACAGTACATATTGCAGATCTGACAATAAAGTTGACTTTGACTTTGACTTGACCTGTGTTGTATTCTGTGAGGAACTGTAAGTCCCACAGCCGCGAGAGACTCAATCAGTGAAAGAAGACAGAAAGGCCTGTTTCGATGTTGTGTAAGTACCAAAAAGAGTTGTAGAAGCAATAAGAGTTTGTTTTTCAATTTTTAGACACATCAGAAGTTAGGGTATGACATCATCACACTCTAAGCTTAGCAATGTGGTAAAATCTCTGAATATCAAATCTTAAACGGCGATTGTTTGAAAACCATTAAAGGTACCAAAACGCCAGTTCCGACGTGTGAAGTCCAACTTTATGTGACTGGTCTAAACTTTAAATTTCGTTTATACAGCAAAGCTCGTCTAAGTGGCTGGTAGGGCTTTAACTGACTACTCGAGTAATCGACACATCGATTACTTGGACCTCTATCAATTTTTTTTATTTCACGCCGAGTATTTGTAGTGACGTCATCACGTCGCAGTTACAGAACAGAAAATGAATCAACTTCCTGTTTGGAGTGCATTGCGAACCGGTGTTACACTATATTCTGTGACCACTGTGCATTGTGACCATAGAGGGCGGTGTTGCAGGTCACAGAATGTGGTGTAACACCGGGTCCAATCGACCGAACCAGAACCAGCTTCCTCTGACCTTGTTTCACAAATAAAAGGCAAAAAATATTAATCTCTAAACCTATAAAAACCTATTAACATATTAATCTCTAAAACTAAACCTAATGCGCAGCACCACAGGTGGTGGTGCGGGGTGGTCAACCGCCCCACTGTTTTTAGTTTTGTTTTTGACGTGCCGCACATTTTTTTCACTTTTGCAGCTTAATAATAATAACTAAAAGTTTTGGGTTTCCTGTGACTTATTTGCTGTAACATAAATGGTAGGAGCATAATATGCTCCTGATGTTTTGTTGGTCTTTTTTGTAAATAATAAATTACTTGTTTTTTTTTGCGGTTTTAATTAAACGGTAAATGGTAAAATTAGTTAATTACTTTTTGCATCTTGAGATCCTATGACATCATCAACTACTCGAGCTCTACTCGAGTATTATTACCGGTATGTTGATTTCGAGTTTAAAAATTATGTACTGTTCAACCCCTAGTGGCTGTGTCACCTGTTCCTCCAAACTCCCACTGATGTTAACGGGGAAGTTTTTCGTGAATCTTGTGTGAGTGCTATAGCATATTGCTATCAGACGTCATTGTGTAAAGTGTGAAAACACAAAAATTGTGACACAAATGGAATAGGAGTTGTAATGGTTTGTCCTATATTATAACATATTGGATATTAACCCATTTTAACTAATTCTAACAATTTTAACCCATTCATTCCAGCTGTAGTAGTTTTTCTAGTGTACTTTAACTCAGGTTTGGTTCTATATCCTGTTACTTGTGTTTACCTGTACGTATCTGCCCAAAATGAATACCTTTTTCCTAATGTTTGGACTAATAAAAGTGACTCATCTTTATTGGTTAACTATGGTCAAACCTTGCAAAAATAAGCATCTTTAGGAAACTTTAGTTAGTTTAGCTATGAAAATCATAGCACTTGCATGTAAAGTGCTGGTCTGTCTATGTTTCATCCCTCACTTGTAGTCAGGAGGTTTGGATCATGACTGAAAGAACCAGATCCTGGATCTAAGCTGCTGAAATGAACTTCCTTCATACAATGGCTTGGCTCACCCTCAGAGACAAAGCGAGGAGCTCCGTCATCCACGGGGAGCTCAGAGTAGAGCCACTGCTCCTCTGCATCTGAAGGAGTCCGTTGAGTTGGTTCATCTGATTCAGATTCCTCCTGGACACCTCCCTTTTGAGGTGCTCTGGATATGTCCACTAGGAGGAGACCCCAGGGCAGACCCAGAACTTGCTGGAAGATTAAAGGCTCTTTCACGAGACACCTCATCCTGGGACTTTGACTCTTTCTGTGCACTTTGGTGAGACTTATGCGTAGAAGGCAGCAAGGGGATGTGTGGGGGGTCAAAGCCACTACTGATGCTTCTTTTTGCCTGTCATGCCTCCATGTGGAGACCAAGAATTTGCAGTAGGAATAAAACATCTTCTCTGGCCTAGGAACGCCTTAAGATCCTCCAGGAGGATCTGGAGATGTCCATGTTTTTCTCCTGGACCCGTTGCCAACATGACCCAACCACAGATGAGCCGCAGAAGATGGAGATGTAACCAAAAGTCCACCATTGAATAGAAAAACTGTTTTGTTCCTCTCCCCCCACAGGCAGCTACTCCCTGTCCGTCAGGGACCTGGACCCTCAGGCTGGGGACACAGTTAAACATTATAAGATTCGGACCCTGGACAACGGAGGATTCTACATCTCCCCTCGAATCACCTTCAGCACCCTGCAAGAGCTGGTCAGCCATTACAAGAGTGAGTTACAAGAGTTTACTCTGAGGAAGTCCCATTGTTCTGGGTTGTGTTGCAGCTTTCTTGTTGAGTTATCGTCTGTTTAAGTAAAACACTAAATCAGCTGATGGACCATCATTTTAAGGAAGTCCCTGCAATTTTTTCTCTTCTGCTCAATCTATCGGATTCTGCCAACAAGGAGTGTTGAACCCATATGCAGGAGGATGACAGGAGGCGCAGGGAAAAAATCCAAAAAGTCTTTATTTACAAAAACAAAACAAAGGCTGTCAGGGCAGCATGTTCACTAAATAACTAGAACTGAGATTGGGAACTAAATACTAAAACTAGAGACTAAGACTAGATATGGAAGGCAGAAACACGACACCATTAAAGGACAATCCTGAAACAACTGACAAGACGGAGGGAAGCTGAATACAGTACTGTATACTGTATACTGTATACAGGTACACATAGACAAGACAGGACATAATAACAAACACCTGGGAACAATTAACTAGGGACACAGAACATGACTGGGAAACTAGTTAAACCTGGGGTGTGGAGATTAAACTGAAACCAGGAGCAGAACTAAACTAAACAAAGATTAAACTAAACTGAAACCAAGAGCAGAACTAAACTAAACAAAGATTAAACTAAACTGAAACCAAGAGCAGAACTAAACTAAACAAAGATTAAACTAAACTGAAACCAGGAGCAGAACTAAACTAAACAAAGATTAAACTAAACTGAAACCAAGAGCAGAACTAGACTAAACAAAGATTAAACTAAACTGAAACCAAGAGCAGAACTAAACTAAACAAAGATTAAACTAAACTGAAACCAGGAGCAGAACTAAACTAAACAAAGATTAAACTAAACTGAAACCAGGAGCAGAACTAGACTAAACAAAGATTAAACTAAACTGAAACCAAGAGCAGAACTAAACTAAACAAAGATTAAACTAAACTGAAACCAAGAGCAGAACTAAACTAAACAAAGATTAAACTAAACTGAAACCAAGAGCAGAACTAAACTAAACAAAGATTAAACTAAACTGAAACCAAGAGCAGAACTAAACTAAACAAAGATTAAACTAAACTGAAACCAGGAGCAGAACTAAACTAAACAAAGATGAAACTAAACTGAAACCAGGAGCAGAACTAGACTAAACAAAGATTAAACTAAACTGAAACCAAGAGCAGAACTAGACTAAACAAAGATTAAACTAAACTGAAACCAAGAGCAGAACTAGACTAAACAAAGAGCACAAGGAATAATTAAACTAGAGCACAGGAGGTAGGACTGGAGAACTAAACATGTTACAAGGAGACTTAAACAAGGAAGGACCAGCAGATGGCACCAGCCTTTTGACAGCAGACCAAGGCCAGGGAAATCCTTAAACCTAAAACATGAATAGAAACTAACTAAAGCAGGATCTAGAGATTCAAGCTAAACATGAAACTAGGAGTAGGTAAACATGGGGCATGGAGATAAACCTAGGAGTACAGAACAGGACTGAAACAGGGGGAAACTTATAAAATATCAGGAACTGGCTGAATAAAACACAAGCAGGGAAACATAGAAACATCAGACACCTTAGGGACGACTACGACACAATCATTAAATTGTTTTGTGCCACCCTCTGATGGACAACTTTAATATCTCATCTTCTGTAAAGCATCAGCATCGTTGAAGTAACAGGTCGCATTTGCCCCATTTTTAAATCACAAAATAAAATATATTTAACTGTTCTGTTCAGAGCTGGGAGATGGCCTTTGCCAGTCGCTGACTACTCCATGTTTGAGCCCCAAACCTGAAAAACCGTGGGAGAAAGACGCCTGGGAAATCCCAAGGTCTTCCCTCAAACTGGAGAGGAGGCTCGGTGCCGGCCAGTTTGGAGAAGTCTGGATGGGTGAGACGGCGTCGTATCACTGACGAATACAGTTAACGACCAGATGATAAACCCCGAAATCGATCCGCTGATTGTAATTTTGTTTGTTCGTTTTAAGCCACCTACAACAAGCACACCAAGGTGGCGGTGAAGACCATGAAGCCAGGCAGCATGTCAGTGGAAGCGTTCATGATGGAGGCCAACCTGATGAAGAGCCTGCAGCACGACAAACTGGTTCGACTCAACGCTGTGGTCTCCAAGGAGGAGCCCATTTACATCATTACTGAATATATGGAAAAGGGTGAGCCTCGATTTGAGAAGATTTGTGGACTCCGAAAGCTACGAGCCATTGTTTGATTTGATTTATTTATTTATTTATTCATTTTATAAAAACACACAACAATAAGACATACAGTAGAAGAAAATAAAAAACAGACATATATAAAATGAAAGGCGGCAGAAGAAGAAAAAAATCTTATTTTTTCTGCCCCCTTATACTCCAATAAACAATTCATATAACCAACTCATTTGATTTCCATAACTTAGTTTCAACCTTCAATAAACTCTTCATACAACCAACTCACTTGATTTCCAAGATAAAGAACAACTAAATTTATAATTTTTAATTTTATATTATATATTTTATATATTTTATACCTTCTGCATCACATACAACATTTAAATTCCAACACATTTAAATGTATAATTTTAACCGATTGCTTAATCAGTATTTTGAAAGCAGCCATTGAATTAATCACTTTAATGTCTGATTCCAATTAATTCCATAACCTTATTCCTCAAATTATGGTAGATCTTCCCCGTGAACTAGTCTTAAAATATGGCTTAACAAAAAGATGGATACGAGCCATTTTTCTTGTCTGGTTGGACAACGTTGCAGGGACCAAAGTCCTGAAACCTTCAGGTTTTAAGGGTTGTCTAAAAGTCGAACACCACTTTCATTAGTTTAGACAAATTATTGTTGTTCGGGTTCAAAATCCAGTAACTCATTTTAACGTTGAGTCTAGTAAAAAGCTTCCCTGGAGACTTTGATATCTTCAGCTGAATTTGGACCACATTTACCTTGCACAGCTTGGTTCTAATAACGGGGTTTAAATGGTTGATCTGAAGATCATTCTCACCCACTACACATTTCTAACTTCAGAGTCATGATTAAAAAACTCTTGCACAAGTGTGCTAAATGCTAAATGTTGCAAGAAGAAGTCTCTGTTTACCTTCACCTACAATCATAAACTCTGGGTAGAGACCAAAAGAATGAGGTCATTGATACAGGCGGACGAAATGAGTTTCCTCTGCAGGGTAGCTGGACTCTCCCTTAGAGATAAGGTGAGAAGTTCAGTTATCAGGAGAGACTCAGAGCTGGTTGAGATGGTTCTAGTAAGAATGTTCCCTGGATGCCTCCCTCAGGAAGTGGTCCAGCCATGTCCAACTGAAACCAGGACATATTGGAGAGAATACATCTCTCAGTTGGCCTGGGAACATCTTGGAGTCCTCCCAGAAGAACTGGAAGAGGAGGCTGGGGAAAGAGATGTGTGGACCTCCCTGCTCAAGATGCTGCCCCCGAGACCTGACTCTGGAACGAGAGCAGCTGGATGGATGGATGGATGGATGGATGGATTGATTCATGGATGGATGGATGGATTCATGAATGTGTGGATGGAAAGATGGATGGATGGATGGATTGATTGATTCATGGATGGATGGATTGATTCATGAATGGATGGATGGATAGATGGATGGATGGATGATTGATTGATTCATGGATGGATGGATTGGTTCATGGATGGATGGATGGATGGATGTTTCATGAATGGATGGATGGATGGATTGATTGGATGGATGGATTCATGAATGGGATGGATTCACAAATGGATGGATGATGGATAGATTCATGAATGGATGGATGGATGATGGATGGATGGATGGATTGATTGATTCATGGATGGATGGATGGATTGATTCATGAATGGATGGATGGGTAGATGGATGGATGATTGATTGATTCATGGATGGATGGATGGATGGATTGGTTCATGGATGGATGGATGGATGGATGGATGTTTCATGAATGGATGGATGAATGGATTGATTGATTCATGGATTGATGTGATGATGGATGGATGGATTGATTGGATGGATGGATTCATGAATGGGATGGATTCACAAATGGATGGATGATGGATAGATTCATGAATGGATGGATGGATGATGGATGGATTGATTGATTCATGGATGGATGGATGGATTGATTCATGAATGGATAGATGGATGGATGATTGATTGATTGATTCATGGATGGATGGATGGATGGATGGATGGATGGATTGGTTCATGGATGGATGGATGGTGGATGGATGGATGTTTCATGAATGGATGGATGGATTTATTCATGGATTTATGTGATGATGGATGGATGGATGGATTGATTGGATGGATGATGGATGGATGGATGGATGGATGGATTCATGAATGGATGGATGGATGGATTCACAAATGGATGGATGATGGATAGATTCATGAATGGATGGATGGAAGATGGATGGATGGATGATGGATTGATTGATTCATGGATGGATAGATGGATGGATTCACGAATGGATGGATGGATGATGGATGGATAGATTATTGAATAGATGGATGGATGGATTGATTCATGAATGTATGGATGGAAAGATGGATGGATGGATTGATTCATGGATGGACTGATTCATGAATGTATGGATGGATAGATGGACGGATGATTGATTCATGGATGGATGGATGGATGGATGAATGGATGATGGATTGATTGGTTCATGGATGGATGGATGGATGTTTCATGAATGGATGGATGGATGGATGGATTGATTGATTCAAGGATTGATGTGATGATGGATGGATGGATTGATTGGATGGATGGATGGATGGATGGATTCATGAATGGGTGGATGGATGGATTCACAAATGGATGGATGATGGATAGATTCATGAATGGATGGATGGATGATGGATGGATGATGGATTGATTCATGGATGGATAGATGGATGGATTCACAAATGGATGGATGGACAATGGATGGATAGATTCTTGAATGATGGATGGATGGATTCATGGATGGATGATGATGATGGATAGATGAATGAATGGATGATGGATTGATTGATTCATGGCTGGATGGATGGATGAATGGATGGATGATAGATGGATAGATTCATGAATGGATGGATGATGGATTGATTCATGGATGGATGGATGGATGATGGAAGGATGAATGGATGATGGATTGATTGGTTCATGGATGGATGGATGTTTCATGAATGGATGGATGGATTGATTGATTGATTCATGGAGTGATGGTGATGGATGCATGGATGGATGGATGGATGTATTGATTGATTGATTCATGGATGGATGGATGGATTCATGAATGGGTGGATGGATGGATTCACAAATGGATGGATGATGGATAGATTCATGAATGGATGGATGGATGATGGATAGATGGATGGATTCATGAATGGATGGATGATGGATGGATGATGGATATGGATGAATGGATGGATGATAGATGGATAGATTCATGAATGGATGGATGATGGATTGATTGATTCATGGCTGGATGGATGGATGATGATGGATTGATTGATTCATGGATGGATGCATGGATGGATGATAGATGGATTACTTGATTCATGGATGGATGGATGAATGGATGGATGGATGATGATGGATTGATGATGGATTAATTGATTCATGGATGATGGATGGATGGATGGATGAATGGATCCTCTTCATGATACTCATATGGACAGAAGATGACACTGAGCTTGATGTCCTTCACCAGGAAGTGGGTTATGTGGGTCACAGGACTCCAGAAGCGTCTGGTGACCAGGTCTCTAATGGGGCCCAGTTGGGCTCAGCCCAGATGAGTTGCAGGGGTTGTCCTCGCTGTGGTCCCACCACCTGCAGGAGGATCCACACATGTCAGGTGCAACTGGAGGCCGCCATGGCGCTCTGACCCTAACTTACCAAAGCTGACTCTTGTAAAGTTGGTAAGATGTTTTTGTTTGTCTAGTTATTTACACGTGTACCGACGATTGTCTGCAGGTAGTTTATTGGACTTCTTAAAGAGCGACGAGGGGAATCGAGTCCAGCTCCCAAAGCTCATCGACTTCTCGGCTCAGGTGAGATCAATCCAACCGCTCTACACTGATTTTTTTTAGCTGAAACATAAACTGGACTGAACCCTGAATGGTCATTGTTTGCGTTCAGACAGCAGAAGGTATGGCCTACATCGAACAGAAGAACTACATCCACAGAGACTTGAGAGCCGCCAACATCCTGGTTAATAAAGCTTTAGTCTGCAAGATCGCCGACTTTGGTCTTGCTCGTATCATTGAGGACAACGAGTACACAGCGAGGGAAGGTAACGTGTCGTCGTTTGTTCCTGAAGAGTGAAATTAATCCATTGAACAAACCAACACTGATGCTTTCTGTGGAATTAAGACAATGACACAAGTTTGGTTACCGTAATTAAGTCGCCACGTGACTTTTATTGGCAAATGATCACCTGCCCAATTCAAGATCCCCAATCCCTCAAGGTTCCCTGAACCTTTGTTTACACTGTATGCCCCCGACAACTACAGCAGAGTTCCCCGAACTCTATTTTTATAAAATGATAGCCCCTGGCTACCTGCCTAATGGAGTCCCTTGACTTACAGATGTGGAAGTCCCTTCGTGAACTCCCCACACGTGTTCAATAAAATCAAACAATGCTAAGATCCCAGATCCACCAAAAATAAATTACAGTAGTCCCTCGTTTATTGCGTGGGATCTGTACCCTGAAGACCAGCGATAAGTGAAAAACTGTGGAGTAGGAATAGTAAATGGTAAATGGAGCTTACATATACAGTATAGCACCTTCCAGCCCCCTGTGAGGAGCCCCAAAGCACTTTACAATAGTAGTACAAGTAGTAAGTAGTAGTTGGTTATACAGGTGGTCTCACTAGTTCTCTCACTAGTTGAGCATTGTGTGCTCACGCCAAGTCCCGTTCTCCTTCGTGTTCTTTTTGAGTTTTTGTACGTTTGTTTGTTTTGTTTATTAGTTTTAGTTTCACCTGAGCTGCGTGTGTAAGTATACAAACCGTGAACATTATGACCGTTTGAAGTTTCTTCTCCAGAGCTCCATGATTGGTTAAATATCAGACGTATGAGTCAAACGGAGCGTCCTCGTTGGGTATTCGGTCGGAAAAAGTTTCTTCTTGTGTTTTCACTCATAAAGTTGATTTATGGTTGATCCATTCTTGAAAATTCACACAAAACACATGAAGTGAAGCAACTTACCAAACTTGTGTCAGTGTTTTTGTCTTAATAAGTAATTCATTTTTGTAATTATGGAGTGACAGAAATACAAAAATACTTTCAGGAGAGAACTTCTCAGCAGTTTCTACAGGAGATAATTAATATAACGTGTTTATTTTGACTCGAGTTTCATCTTCCTTCATGACCAGGAGCTAAATTCCCCATCAAATGGACAGCTCCCGAGGCCATCAACTACGGGTCTTTCACAATAAAATCCGACGTCTGGTCATTTGGTATTTTGCTGACTGAGATTATCAGCTATGGACGCACGCCTTACCCAGGTGAGTACATGTAGAGTTTTCCTTTATTTCCTTTGTCCTTTTTTAAAGGGTCCAATAGTTCTGAAGTCCAGGGTAGAGAACGGTCATTGAATCTGAAAAACAGATTTAATAAACTTTCTCTCCAAAGGCTGAAAGTATTCTGGGCCTTTGTTTTGTAAAACGCTGACAATGACATTTTCACATGTTTAACACCCCCACCCCGAGATCAGCGAAAAATATCTGCCGCCAGTGGTTCATTATGGTCACCATGGTAACCACTCACCAGTCTCCCTCACTTGATAGCCAACTTACTAACAGGCAGGAAGAAACAAAACTAAAAAGTAAGCCTCAAACAAACAGTCGCTGAGCAAAAACTACAAGTTAGAGCTTAAAGGTGGAGTCTGCAGTTTCTGTAGAACATCAGCACTTAGAAAAAATTTCAACAAGCAAAGCATTCTGATCCCTCCCCCTCAGAGCCATATATGGCACTGCCCCCTTGTGGTCTGTTAAAATTCAAATTCAAGCTCTGTTTTTATTGGCTGATTCGAATTCAAGCTCGGTTTTTATTGGCTGGTTACAAACTTTGTTTTTATTGGCTGGAAAATGGCGGGTCACTTTTTCTTTTTAGAAATGCTTATTTACCACCTGGAGAAGCAAGGGGACAATATTTTTTTTTAGTTTTTTTCAGAGATTACCTCTCTAACATCAATCTAGTGACAGAGTGAAGAAATATGTTAAAAATATATTGTTAGAAAAGTTACATATAGCAGCTTTAAAGGGTGGGTGACATGATTTTTGAACTTTGCATAAATTGGCACAACATATATATCATCATATATCATTCAACTATGTTCGTTGTTGCAAACAAAATGATAAATTCATGAAAATTCGGTTCAAAGTGAGTTTAAAATTTGCGCTGTGTTTCTTCACGGGACATCCGGGTACTTCTGCTTGCTACTTTTGTGACGTAATCGTAGGAATGTCTCCTAGAACGCCCCTTTTACATAACAATAGCGCACAATATAGAAACCGACAAATTTAGCAATTTAAGTTTAGATTTGAGCGATTTGTCTTCAGTTTGGGAAGCCGAAGTTAGTTCAGGGGGTTGAACAAGAAACAGCAGGTTCTGCCTTACCGTTCAGGTGGAGCGAGGGGGACAGCTTTGTTTGTTTTGTCCAGTCTTGACGAAGTATTTCATCTTTCGGGAAAGTGAAAAGGCTCACTTGTTCACTGATGATATTAGAACACCCAAATGCGACACAACGTAACGGCATTTTTCAAGTTATACAAAAAAAAAAATAGGCGAACGTGCAGAAAATGAATCTGCGTTCTATACGCAGCCGCAGACTGAAATTCCTACGATGACGTCACAAAATTAGCAAGCGGAAGTACCCGGATGTCCCGTGAAGAACAGCGCAAATTTTAAACTCACTTTGAAACGAATTTTCATTAAATTATCATTTTGTTTGCAACAACGAACATAGTTGAATGATAAAAGATATATACTTTGAGATTTTCACTAATGAAAAGTGCGTTATAAATTAAATTCATTATTATTATTATTATATATATATGTTGTGCCAATTTATGCAAAGTTCAAAAATTATGTCACCCACACTTTAACGATTCTTAAACCGTGAGCAGCAGAAGACTCTCGTGGTCCAACATGAGAACTTTTATGTTCCTACCGTGTTTTGTGGAGGAGATGTGATGAGTTAAAAAGACCCCTCACTTCCGAGTTTGAAGAGAGCATTGAGACCCAACTTACAACTGAAATCTGTGGAAGCTCTTTGTCCTCACTCGCTCTCGAGCAAGACGGATGCTTTTCTTCCCTCTCCAGTCTCCCTCCCGCTTCTTTGCTGTCTTTCCCGTGTATCAGAGCTTCTATATACATCAGGGGTGTCAAACATGCGGCCCGCGGGGCGCATCCGGCCCTCCAGGGGGTTTTAGCCGGCCCGCGGATGAACCTGAATTATTTAAAAAAAGAATAAACGCTATTTTCTTAAAAATATGAGTTCCTATGTTGTCGGCTAAGCGCTGTGTTTTAGTCGGTTCCTATGTTGTCCTACTCAAACCGGGTGCTTCTAGGACCCAGGGGCGCTGTGTTTTAGTATGGGAGACGCAGCAGATAGCAAGCGGAGACTCTGCTCATTTTCCCTGTCTTCGTGTGCGCAGCAAGCGTTCCTCCTGATGTGAAACAGTACAAAAACAAGATTTCAGGGTTGCTGAGGGAGTTTGAGAAACGATTTCAGGTCTTTAGAAGAATAGAATATATCTTTATTGACAGGGCACAATACAACATGATTGAAATTACGCACACGTCTTAAAAGATGGGCCGAGCACCGCCACAAAGATGAACTCGAGACA
>JBBPBX010034116.1:21645-32830 GCA_038048925.1 Garcialebias charrua
TATATACTGTATATATATATACTGTATATATATAAATATATATATATATATATATATACTGTGTATACATATATATGTACAGTATACTGTATACAGTATAGCATATATAACTGTGTATAGTTATATACTGTACTGTATAACTATATATTTCTCTAATTAAGTGCAAATGTTTCTTTGTTGAAAACCTGGGAATTATTCGATAGAACTTCAGTTCACTTTAAAAACAAATTGTTATTCAAATATGAGCTCTACTTCATGACCATATAGAACTTGTTGTTGTTGAATTGGCTAACACCTCTGTGGATAAAACTTTAAAAAAGTATGACATTTGTGCCACCGCTTTGGCGCAGGGGATAAAGCGAGCGGCACATATGCTTGAGGCTGAGCCTCTCCACAGGTGTTGCAGGTTCACATCCCAGACCCAATGAGCTTCTTTCTGTGGTGTCTCCCCCCTCTCTACCGTTTCTCCCTCTCCAATATAGGCCACTAGTGCCCAAAAATGTAAAAAAAAAAATTTTTTAAAGTATAACATTCAAATTTACTAAAAAGCTTTAAGATATAGGTAGAAAGTTATTACTGCTACCCTTACTCGATAGTACATATTGTAAAACACATTTATTTGTCTTATTACCGTACGCAAAAAGCTGTGCATGTTGTGATATGTTGTGTTAGGCGACATGTAAAACTGCTGTCGACACGCCACGTGTTGCATCGTTTGTTTTGACGCCATGTGAACAAGTGAAAACATACAGATCATTAAACCAACAGTTAGAAAATGTTGTAAAGTCCTGAAATGTGACTGTGATGCTGAGATAAGCATGAAGATGAGGTGGGAGCTGCAGAAGATCTCTGCTCATTCCTAAATAAAAGTGAACACACACCCTGGTGAAAGTGCACAAAGTGAAATCTCTCATCTGTTTCTCAGGAATGTGCAACCCAAACGGTGTTTTGTAATAAACACAACTCAACAAGATAAACAAATAGAAGAATATTGAAAAAAAAAGGCAAAATAGTCTAAAAAGAAGTACGAATGTGTTTTGGGATTTCCTTTTTTGATTTCTTGGAATATCTCAAAATTATTTGTAAAGCTCACCCTCCAAAACTAAATTCAAGAGAACCAGAAGAAAAGAACAGAAGAGAGCAAGATTATTGTTCTCGCTGACATTATATTATTATATGACGAGTCCACGCATACACTCACACACACACACCAAATGCTATGAAATATTCATAACTACGTGAAAAGACAAGTATGGAGAGTCTGTTTATGTGGTCTGAGGAGGGGGTGGCTTAAAAACTCACCTGCTCTCTGCTGGGGGGAGGATGAGCATGTCAGATAGGTGCACAAGGAGGCCAGCTGTAACACACACACACATCCCCCACTGCATCCATGCAACCCCACGGGGATTTGGAACACCTGTATTCCTGTATTCAGCGATGCACAATGAGCTATAGAAGCAGTTAAGCTAAAGGGCCTTGGGAGTTATTAGCTGGGTGGGGGATGGCGACGCTTTAGGTCCGTGGGTTAACGTGCGTCTCAGAACAAAGTGTATGTGCGAATGATCGCGTTCGCAGCGCAACAGATAGGCCGAGTTGTTAAAAAGCTCCAGAGATGCGGCTTGTTGTGCAAGACGCATGCGAGTGTAAATGGTTCATTTTACAGAGTGCTAGCCAAACAGGTGTTCTCATTAACAGGTTCACCGAGGGCTGAAGGAGTGACAGAGACACAGACGAAAGCAGGGTGAATACATGTGTTCTTAAAGGGATAGTTTGAGTCTTCTGGAGGGGCTTCTGTGGAAAAGTTAGAAACAATTAAAATGTTTGTGTCGGTCCATGCTGTGAGAAAGAAGAATAAGCAAGGCAGAGAAGATTCGGCATGTTTTTCATGAGTACAACTCCCTCAGCTCTGCTGCTCATCCCACAAATGCATTCTCCTAACGAGTTCGGCACCATTTAAAGAGAAGCAAACAGACTTTCCAACAGTATAAGATTTGTTGCCAAAAGGCACTGTTCAACCATACACAAATGATATTTTGTGCTATCTATCTTATCTATCATTATTGCACAGGATTGCTTGTAGGTGAAGACGTGACACGCTTGCTGTCAGGGAACTACACGCCCAGAGGTTTGCGTGGCTGAAAGCTCATGTCATCTAACCTGCTTCCTCACAGTTCAGCCCACAACCTGCATGAGCCGAACAAGCAAAGAGCGAAGAGTTGAGCTTCAACCCCATCTGCCACTCAAACCAAACCCCTCGTTTCCTCAGCTCTCCTTTCTCACCTCATTACTCCTCTGCTGCCTACAAGCTCCACACCATGATGTCCAGTGTAACAGCCTGCACCGCCGTCAACAAGCACCACACACACAACTTTAGCTTCAAGAGCCAAAAAGAAAAGAAAAAGAAGATCAGAGCAAATTTAACCCACTAATCTCGTTTAATCGACTTCAAAAGTCCATTCATGGTAGATGGCGTAAGCGGAGCTTCAATTCCTGCTCTGCGACTCCACAAGAACACGCGCCGCTAATATTTTTTCCATCTTTCAGCCGATCTCGCCTACACTCCTCCTCCACTCATCCTTGAAGCTGTTGTCTTGGTCTGTATTACATTTTCCCTGTGGAACACACAGATGGAGGTGCAGACGCACATGCACATAACACTGTTCTTGTAAAACCAGGACTACACAGCCCCCTAAAACATTCAACGATGCAACAGGGAGAAGATACGGGGGGGGGGGGATGCACACACAGGTCCAACGTACTCTGAAAGACAGGCCTGTGAGGTGACAGTGTGCGCTGCGAGTTTACTTGACATAATGCTATTTGGATTGCGAGCATTAAAAGCAGATAATTGAGCCTTATCCTGCTCATGACAACATGCACGCGCCACACACTTCCACGGAGACGCACACACGCAGCAACAAGCCGATGGTAATTGAATCACTAAATAAAGGACTTTGGAGGGTTTATCATATCAAGCGCCAACCCTTAACTCGGTAGTTGGAAGGACAAAACATCTAGGCAAATCCACAGAGGCCTAAGACAATTTGGAAAAATGGCTTGATGGTCTCTTAATCCCGGAGATCCAGTTAGCAACTGTCCCAACAAAAGAAAAGGCCTAGATCCTACAGCTGTACATGCTGACTGTGTGCCAAAAGGGTGCACAGTAAAGATGACTCCGTGGGACCTTTACAAGACCACGTCTTAAAATAAAAAATTTATTGTAGCAGATATCAATCTGATAAAGGAATTTTAGCTGACTATGTAATGGTTTTGTTAGTAAAACCATTAAAACATGATGCATTTGCTCTTAAAGGGATAGTCTGATCTTTTTTTTTTTTAGAATACTCTGTCAAATAGTTATTGATAGTCGCATCAAAGAACACAAAACAAGATTTACCGTATTTTTTGGACTGTAAGGTGCACATTACAGGTAATCCCCGACTTACGAGGGGTCGACCTACAAGGTTATCATATTTAATAAAAATATGAAATTAAAAAAATATATATATATTTTTTGTGTGTGTGTTTAAATGTTCTTAAATTCATGTGTACAGCACTCTGTTGCAGCTGTGGTTGTTTTAAATGGCTTTATAAATAAAGTATTATTATACTGTAATTACAGTACAGTGCATAATTTTTAAGCCGATTTACAAAGTTTTGCGGCAGTTTCCGACAGTTTCCGACAGTTTTCGGCAGTCAGTCAGTTTTCGACAGTGCCCACGAGTTGAGCCTTAGCCAGCTCATCTCGTTGCTCCAGCCGACAGCCGGCTTTGTCCGAATCCGATCAGAGGTTCCTGCGCTCGGATACATGATCTGGAGCTGAACGGTCGTTTTGTGGAGTACGGATGGACGAAGGAAAACGACACTGTGGACCGCGTGAAGCAACAGACAGCCAGCCGGACCAGATTAGCAACGAGCTAACATTAGCCTCGTAGCTCCAGCCGCAGCCGGCTTTGTGCGATCAGAGGTTCCTGGAGCTCGCCGCGATGTCTGTCTGGCAGCCGAAGATATCGGGGGACACCGAGCTAACTTGGAGAAACAAAGCCGAGAGCCTTTTTGGATGGGCTAACGCTAAAAGGTGCAGCTAATGCCCAACAGCAGCAGCGGATTTGGATGGGCTAACATGCTAACAGGTGCAGCTAATGGCGGCGCGCGCAGACGGCTTTCGGTAAGTTATTAAAACTTTTTCTGGCTCCAAATGTATGAAGTTAACATACTAACAGTCCTTCCTGTAAACAGTTTAAACTGCGTGGTGCTGCAGCAAGCTGCGGAGCTCGGACGTAACGCAGCGGACGTAACGCAGCGGACGTAACGCAGCGGACGTAACGCAGCGGACGTAACGCAGCGGACGTAACGCAGCGGACGTAACGCAGCGGACGTAACGCAGCGGACGTAACGCAGCGGACGTAACGCAGCGGACGTAACGCAGCGGACGTAACGCAGCGGACGTAACGCAGCGGACGTAACGCAGCGGACGTAACGCAGCGGACGTAACGCAGCGGACGTAACGCAGCGGACGTAACGCAGCGGACGTAACGCAGCGGAGTAACGCAGCGGAGCGCAGGACAACAGCACGACGAGAGAATTTGCAACTCAAAGTAAGAAATTAATTTTTTATGCACTGTATGTTTTTTAAAATGTTTTAAAGTGTTAGGATAGGCATTGCCGCACATGTACGTGTATCAGTAGCGGCTCGGGCAGTATATAGGTATATATACAGGTAGTCCCTGATTTACGAGATTTTCGTCTTACGAGATAGTCGTAATAACGGAACTCGCTCGTAAGTCGGGGATTACCTTTATAAGGCACAATATCAATGTATGGGTCTGTTTTCATACATAAGGTGCACCGGATTATAAGGTGCATTAAGCGAAACTTATTTTGACAGATTTTTCAGTGCCGTGTACCACATAAAATTGGTTTGAGATCAGTAAGCACCAGAATTAATACATAAGGTGCACCGGATTATAAGACTCACTGTCGATTTTTGAAAAAAATTAAAGGATTTTAAGTGCGCCTTATAGTCTGAAAAATGCGGTACTCGAAGGAACGCATTAGTTGAAATCGAACCTTATGCTTTTGCATGGCAGTTCGTTTAGTTTATCTCTGACTTCTCAAACAAACGTTCGTCTTGCGGCATGAAAGTCAGCGCATCTGTGAGTCCAAAAGTTTATTCAGCCATTTAAAACGATACAATCAGCAGCCGCAAGGGACATTTGTGTAGTAAAATGGACGTTAGTTATCATGAAACAGTGTAGACGTCAGTGACAGCCAGTCAACTGGGACAGGCGTGATTCATTCTGTTTTTTACTGTTATGGGGCGCTACTCTTCAGCGACCTGCGTTCAAGAAGCGGATCGGAACATGTGCAGTGGTCAAAACAGCCACTCCAACAGAATTTCATTTGGGCCGTCAGATTTTCTGCTTCATGGACTGTGAGAAAACTTTTACAGATCCAAACAATGTTGAGTGCAATAGTTCGACAATCCGCTCTTTCTCTCATGTCAGTCAGTCACGTGTTGTGTAGATTAATTTAGTCATGCACAGAAGCGGTCAAATTATCCCCGTTTCAGGTGAGGGTGTATGTGGGCGCAGGAGGCAACCAATCCTCTGATTTACTAGATGGGATTGTTTTTCACGAGACACAACCTCGACCGGCAGGAGGAAGGAAAAAGGCGACAAGTTTGTGCACAAAAACAAACAGAAAATGAAGCAACAATAAGACGTTAAATATTACGCAACATATATCATATTTTGATCAGAAAATGTAAAATTTGTGCAGTTAAGTGATTTGGGAAATTCATGTATATTTTTGCACAGGAGCCAAAACTGGTATACATTTTATATTAGCTAACATAGCAATTTCACACCAGTATGATATTTTTGATCAAATGTTTTACAAGTCTGAAAAACAGTGAGAAAGACTTCGGTTTGAGCCGTTAGCCTGAGGAAGACGTGTCCTTTTCTCTATACTCCGTACTCTGTGATGAATGTAACCACAGCATGTCATCACTCGAAAAATCCCCAGACTATCCCTTTAATAACTTGTTTTTGAACCCAGTTCAGTTTACATTATGAAAAAGACAAGTTTGCAAACGGAAAGGAGACAAAAGTATGATGCAGAGTGATGCATGGAAAACACGCTCACCTGTCTGTGTGTGTGCCTGACAGGTGAACACAGACAGGTGCACCAGGGGGGTTGAAGGGTTACCCCCTGTCACATGGGCAGAAAAATGGATGGACGGACCACGGACACACAGAGCCAGACGGAGAGACAGCTTCAGTCCCTGAACAACAGAAAACACCTGATGCTTCTCATCTCTGCACTTCCTCTAAAATAACACAAAAGATGCATTGGCACCCCCTGTGCACGCACACACACACATATGCACACTTTTTTTTTTATCTAATAGAGCTACTCTCTAGCAGGGGTTTCCCATATTTTTAGATCAACATGACCACATCAAAAACTTTTCACCTCAGATATCTTCAAGCTACGTTAACATTGCTAAAAAAATTTAAAAAAAATAAAAAGGAATATGACGACTATTGCTATCTTTTTAAACAATCATAGTGAAAATATGATAGCAACAGTTACTTTTTAACTTTAGTCCATTTCTGGAGATCATGTCAAGACCTCAGCCTGGTGTTTTGTGACCCTCACCCCCAGTGGGGTCGTGACCTTTGGGGAACAAGTTCTCTACAGGGGTTGGGCGGTGGGAGGAGGAGGAGGAGGAGATCAAACTCATGTCTTTAAATCTTCTTCAGGAGGCTGCAAAGAGCATCTGGGCAGGAAAAATGTCTACAATTAGATCCCAATTAACGAAAGTTTCCTTATTTACCCCAATATTCAGAATACAATAAATAAATAAATAACTCTAGAGCAGAAAGTATTTAAAAATAATAGTGTTTTTGGAGTTGTTTTATGTTGGCACCTGTTCAGACACACAAAAAGTTGCGTGGCTCCATCAGTTGATTGACAGCCGCTCCAAACAGCAGCACGCGCAGCGGAGCAGGCTGTGACGTCACGTATGAGCAGGTAGAGGAGTTCCTCCTGTCAGAACCCGCTCGCGCTCCGGGTTAACAGACAAACAGAAGAAGACACGGTGAAATGAAAATGAAGAAGAGGAGAACAACAGGCCCTTCGGCTCCGACGCGCGTGGACAGAAGAGTTGACGTGACGTGACGTGACGCCTCCAACCTGTTCCACTACACCGCGCGCTGAACTACAGTACAGTATATAATTGTTGACACGAGACGAAGCCTTTGAAGTGTTGCGACGTGCGCCGCGTCTGAATGAAACCAACAACCTGCGCTTTGGAGGAGGAAGGGAGACATACCTGTTACCCCATGGGGTGGCCGCCGTGTCCGTCCTCTCCGAGTCCAGTCTGCGTGACAGCCGCCACGAGAGAGGAGGGGACGTCCAACGCGCGAGGTGCTGTCCCTCCTCTCCTCTGTGCGCTGTTTGTCAAGTGTTCTCCCCCCCTCCCCTGCTCTGTCCAACTCCCCTATCTCCTCTTCTTCCTCCTCCACCACCAGACCCTGCTTCTCTCTCTCCCCTGCTTTTCCGTGTCTTTGTATCAGGAGCCTCCCCTCTTCCTCCTCTTCCTCCTCCTCCTCCTCTGAGCAAGTCTATCTCTCTGTCTCCAACCAACACTAGAGTCAGGAAATGAGACAACATAAACCCACACTGTGTGAGTGATTTTAGATAAGAAGCCTTCTTATCAGCTTAAAGAAGTAATATTAACAACAGCAGCAGACCTAATAATAACAATAATAATACTGTAATAATAATACATGAGGTTGTTGTTATGATGTAACTGAGTCCTTGTTCTGTGCATCTGTTGCCATAGGGCTGTGCTCTGACCAGGGCTTCACTGTAACTGACCCCCCCTTGTGGCAGCAATTAGAAAAACACCAGCCAGACACAGCCAGGCCCAGTGTGTCAAGTGGTGGAAAACACCTTCACTGCCATGTGATGTTCAACATATAAGTATTTTTCCCCAAAAAGTCAGGGGTAATCCCACTTCTGCATGACCTTTTTTTTTAACCAATGAAGGTTTTTTTTCTTAAAGCATGGTTCTGGTTCTGACTTATTGGGGTTTGAAAGATGTAAGACTTGTTGCACTTCCTGTTATTGCTCTTCCCACAAGGCTGAATTGTCCAGAAGCCGCTCGTTTCTTTATACAGTAATTTGCTTCCAAGGAGCCAGAAGTTTTGTGATCTTTTTAGTAGAAAGTCCTTGGGCTTTTCAAGTTTTATTTTATTTTATTTGAACTTGTGTCTTCACTCTCCTTAAAGTTTGGTTCTCTTACCTGAAAGCTTGCAGATAATTTGTTTTTGTTTGCTAAAATGCTTAACTCTCACCTAGTCAATCAGTCATAAAAAAAACAACAACATTTGGTTCTATGAAAAATAACAACGATAGCACAGTTTAACACGTAAAACACTTTGATAACAACAAGGTAGAGTTTTGATCAGATGAGCTTGTGACGGATGATGCATCTCAGTTCCTGTTGGGTCTTTGCTGGATTCTTTTTCTACTTCTTAGTAGTCCTACATCTGCTGAATTTGTTGTTATGATTTGACAAATGTTTTCTTTCTTCGTTTCTTCAACACACAATGCAATATGCTGTCACGGTAAAGTGATCTGGACATAAAATGAGGGGGAAAGCTACCTAAGTTCTTTCAATTTTTTTTTTAGAAAAGATGAAAAAAGTTTTGTCACTTGAAAACAAAAAATAAATAAATGGATGGATGGATGGATGGATGGATGGATGGAAAGATGGATGGATGGATGATGGAAAGATAGATGGATGGATGGAAAGATGGATGGATGGATGGATGATGGATGGATGGATGGATGGATGGATGGATGGATGGATGGATGGATGGATAGATAGATAGATAGATACACACATACACACATACACACATACACACATACATAGATACAAACACAGATCCATACATACACAGATCCATACATACACAGATCCATACATGCATACATGCATACATGCATGCAGTACATGCATACAGTACATGCATACAGTACATGCATACAGTACATCAGTGCTGGGCAGCGCTAATCCAAAAATTAGTTCCGCTATTTCTAAAGCACTTATTAATTTATTTAGGTCCGCAATTTCAAAAGTGCTTATGTATTAGCAACGCTAGCTAATGCTAATAAGCTAATGTGCTAATGGAGAACTACTTTTTTAATCCAGCAGATTTGACCATTTCGTGAAACTGTCAAGCTCAGAAAAACTTGTGCTATAACGTCAGCTATGAAATATATTTTTTCTCAGCAAAGAAATAATTGTTTTTACCGTGTTTTCTTGGAAAGTGTCATGGTCTGTCTGTTTGTGCTTAATTCAGCTTTTTGTTTTGTTCAGTCTTTTGTGCTTGATCTAGTCTTCATGTTTATGTTTAATTCAGCTTCTTGTGTTCTGTCTGTTTGTGCTTAATTCAGCTTTCTGTTTTGTTTCAGTCTTTTGTGTTTCTTCATGTTTTAATTCAGGTTGTGTTCCAGGTTGTGTTCTGTCTGCTCGTGTTTAGTTCAGCTCTGTGTTTCTGCCCCTGTCTCACCTGTGTCTAGTTGTAATCATCACAGGTGGATGGCATGTGTAATCAGTGTGTCTGTGTATAAATTCAGCTCCTCTCAGTCTTGTCATTGTCTCGGGTTTGTCCTCCCATGGTGTCATGTTCTGCTCTCCCTCCGTGTTTCCCCTGAGTGTTCAGTAAGTACCTCTTCAGTTTAGTTTAGTTTAGTTCAGTTTAATCCAGTTTAGTTTAGTTTTATAGTTCTTGCTGCCCTGCCAGCCTTTGTTTTGTTTTATTTTTTATTGTAAATAAACACTTTAAAATTTTCCCTGAGTGTTCATCCATCCTTCTCCTGCATTTGGGTTCTACACTTCCTTCGTGCCAGCAGAACCTAACAGAAACCCGAGACCATCTACTGAACCCAGCAGGAGAATGGCTGGACCTCAAACCAGACCCAAGGGTGAGATGATTACCCTGTTTGAGTTTCTTGCCCGTGAGGCTGACAAGACTGCCCTGCGAGAGAAGGAGAGACGAGAGCGAGTGGAAGTGAAGCCTGTCATCCGGTGTGGGGGGTTCCGGACCGAACCCATCCAGAGACGAGGTGGCCGTAGACCAGAGGTAGAAGTCCTACCATCTCCTCTTCTGGTCGAGGAGGAGGAACAAAGGTTTCAGCTCCGGGGGAGCCGCCTGGCTATTAAGCCAGCTTCTTCTTCCACCCCACCGACTTATTGCTTGCCACACCTGCAGTGGTCTGAAGATGACGATGAGCTGGAGGACGATCTCTGGTGTGCTCCTGTCCTCAGCTCACGCCGCCGACGCAGCAGGAAAAAGCGGCAAAGTAAGGTCGGAACCACAGACTACCAGCACCATCCATCTCCACCTCTTCTCGCTACTGCACCACGTTGCCCATCCCCACTTCACTCTTCGCCTGACTGCCCTCGCTTACCGGAGGTCCGGTACAGCACTCGCTCAGTGGAGGAGATGGAAAGTTGGAAGGCAGCCATTGTGGCACAGTATCTGCCTTCATCCTCGGCTCCTGGTCCCCAAGCAGCTACAGTCTCAGCTCCTTGTTCTTCGGCTCCTGGTTCTACCGCCGAAGATACCGCCCCTACAGCCCCAGAGGGTCCTAGCATCGTCGACACCTCTACATCGATGGAGGGTCCCAGTGCCACAGACGCCTCTACGTCTCCTGAGGGTCCCAGTGCCGCCGATGCCTCTACGTCTCCTGAGGGTCCCAGCGCCGCCGATGCCTCTACGTCTCCTGAGGGTCCCAGCGCCGCCGATGCCTCTACTTCGACAGAGGGTCCCAGTGCTGCCGATGCCTCTACTTCAACGGAGGTTCCCGGCGCTGCCGATGCCTCTACTTCGACGGAGGGTCCCGGCGCTGCCGATGCCTCTACTTCGACGGAGGGACCCGGCGTTGCCGACGCCTCTACTTCGACGGAGGGTCCCGGCGTTGCCGACGCTTCTGCATCGACAGAGGGTCCCGGCACCGCCGACATCTCTACTTCGACGGAGGGTCCCGGCGTTGCTGACGCTTCTGCATCGACAGAGGGTCCCGGCACCGCCGACATCTCTACTTCGACGAAGGGTCCCGATGCCATCGACGTCTCAACTTCGCCTGACGACTCCTCGCCTGA
>JBBPBX010034117.1:0-32829 GCA_038048925.1 Garcialebias charrua
AATTGTGGTTGAATCTTCTGATTTGATCCGTTTGCCCAAAGTCATTAAAATGCTGCTGAAACAAGTGAAAGTCCTTGAACGCCCCCACCCCTCTCAAAGCTCATCTCTCCCTGTTGCCATGGCGCTCCATGCCTCCAGTACAACGTGTGGTAAGCCACCTGCTGCGGCGTTCCATCACACAGCAAGAGACACTGCCTTGTCCTTCCTCAGCGTCTTTCCTAAATCCTCCAGCTAACACTACTGGGAAAGTGTGGCGTATTTCATTATCCCACTTGTGTTTGAACTTCACATTCATTCTAAGAACCTCATATTAGGACAGGATATATGACTGCACATGCAATACCAGTTAGTCATGTATACATAAACATTTAGTTGAGTTCATATTAGGACAGAATATATGACTGCACACACAATACCAGTCATTCATGTACCGGTATACATAAATATTTAGTTGAGTTCAAACATTTTCACTGGGTTTGTCTTAAGCAAGTTTTTGTTGTTTCTGTTTTCAACTGAATTGTGAAACAGTTGTTTATTTGTTGTTGTAACTTTCTATTTCAAGAAAACTACACATGTATGCACTAGTGTTAGGGATCTTTAAGCACATTGCAAATGTTTTATTTGTTTTGTTTTGTTTTAAACGTTTATTTATTTCATCCATCCATCCATCCATCCATCCATCTTCTTCCCCAGCCACTTGGAGCAGCTCCTCCAGGGGAATCCAAAGGCGTTCCCAGGCCAGCCGAGAAACATAGTCCCTCCAGCGCGTCCTGGGTCTTCCTCTGGGTCTCCTCCCGGTGGGACATGCCCGGAACACCTCACCAGGGAGGCGTCCAGGAGGCATCCTAACCAGATGCCCGAGCCACCTCAACTGGCTCCTCTCGATGTGGAGAAGCAGCGGCTCTACTCCGAGTCCCTCCCGGATGACTGAGCTTCTCACCCTATCTCTAAGGGAGAGTCCAGCCACCCTGCGGAGAAAACTCATTTCAGCCGCTTGTATCCGAGATCTTGTTCTTTCGGTCATAACCCAAAGCTCATGACCATAGATGAGGGTGGGAACGTAGATCGATCGGTAAATTGAGAGCTTTGCCTTTTGACTCAGCTCTCTCTTCACCACGACAGACCGGTACAGCGCCCGCTTCACTGCGGACGCTGCACCTATCCGCCTATCGATCTCACGCTCCAGTTTTCCCTCATTCGTGAACAAGATCCCGAGATACTTAAACTCCTCCACTTGGGGCAGGACCTCCTCCCCGACCCGGAGAGGGCATGCTACCCTTTTCCGGCTCAAGACCATGGCCTCGGATTTGGAGGAACTGATCCTCATCCCGGCCGCATCACACTCGGCTGCAAACCGCTCCAGTGAAAGTTGTAAATCACGAACTGATGAAGCCAGTAGGACCACATCATCTGCAAAAAACAGAGAAGCGATTCTAAGGTCACCAAAACGGATCCTCTCAACACCTTGGCTGCGCCTAGAAATTCTGTCCATAAAAGTTATGAACAGAATCGGTGACAAAGGGCAACCTTGGCGGAGTCCAACTCTCACCGGAAACGAGCCTGACTTACTGCCGGCAATGCGGACCAAGCTCTGACACCGGTCGTACAGGGACCTAACAGCCCTTATCAAAGGGCCTGGTACCCCATACTCCCGGAGTACCCCCCACAGAACCCCCCGAGGGACGCGGTCGAATGCCTTCTCCAAGTCCACAAAGCACATGTAAACTGGTTGGGCAAACTCCCACGCACCCTCCAGGACCCTGCTGAGGGTGTAGAGCTGGTCCAGTGTTCCACGACCAGCACGAAAACCACACTGCTCCTCCTGAATCCGAGGTTCGACTATCCGACGGACCCTCCTCTCCAGAACCCCTGAATAGACCTTACCAGGGAGGCTTAAGAGTGTGATCCCCCTATAGTTGGAACACACCCTACGGTCCCCCTTTTTGAATAGGGGAACCACCACCCCAGTCTGCCAATCCAAGGGAACTGCCCCCGATGTCCACGCGATATTGCAGAGTCGCGTAAGCCAACACAACCCTACAACATCCAGAGCCCTAAGGAACTCCGGGCGAATCTCATCCACCCCCGGAGCCTTGCCACCGCGGAGCTTTTTAACCACCTCGGCGACCTCAGCACCAGAGATCGGAGAACCCGACCCAAAGTCCCCAGGCTCCGCTTCCTCAGTGGAAGACGTGCCAGTAGGATTGAGGAGGTCTTCGAAGTATTCCGCCCACCGACTCACAACATCCCGAGTTGAGGTCAGCAGCACGCCACCCCCACCATAAATGGTGTTGGTCGCGTACCTCTTTCCCCCCCTGAGACGCCGGATGGTGGACCAGAATCGCCTCGAAGCCGTACGGAAGTCATTCTCCATGGCCTCTCCGAACTCCTCCCACGCCCGAGTTTTTGCCTCAGCAACCACCCGAGCCGCATGCCGCTTGGACTGCCGGTACCTATCAGCTGCTTCCGGGGTCCCACAAGCCAAAAAGGCCCAATAGGACTCCTTCTTCAGCCTGACAGCATCCCTCACTGCCGGTGTCCACCACCGGGTTCGAGGGTTGCCACCACGACAGGCACCAACAACCTTGCGGCCACAGCTCCGATAAGCTGCCTCGACAATAGAGGCGCGGAACACGGCCCACTCGGACTCCATGTCCCCCGCCTCCCTCGGAACGTGTTCAAAGCTCTCCCGGAGGTGGGAGTTAAAGCTCCGTCTTACGGGAGACTCTGCCAGACGTTCCCAGCAGACCCTCACAATACGTTTGGGTCTGCCAGGTCTGACCGGCATCCTCCCCCACCATCGGAGCCAACTCACCACCAGGTAGTGGTCAGTTGACAGCTCCGCCCCTCTCTTCACCCGAGTGTCCAAGACATGCGGCCGCAGATCAGATGAGACGACAACAAAGTCGATCATCGAACTGCGACCTAGGGTGTCCTGGTGCCAAGAGCACATATGGACACCCTTATGCTTAAACATGGTGTTCGTTATGGACAATCCATGACGAGCACAGAAGTCCAATAACAGAACACCACTCTGGTTCAGATCAGGGGGGCCGTTCCTCCCAACCACACCCCTCCAGGTCTCACTGTCATTGCCCACGTGAGCGTTGAAGTCCCCCAGTAGAACAAGGGAGTCCCCAGGAGGCGCACTCTCCAATACCCCCTCCAAGGACTCCAAAAAGGGTGGGTAGTCTGAGCTGCCGTTTGGTGCATAGGCACAAACAACAGTCAGAGCCCGTCCCCCCACACGTAGGCGAAGGGAGGCTACCCTCTCGTTCACCGGGGTGAACCCCAACGTACAGGCACCAAGATGGGGGGCAACCAGTATGCCCACTCCTGCTCGGCGCCTCTCACCAGGGGCAACTCCAGAGTGGAAGAGTGTCCAACCCCTCTCAAGGAAACTGGTTCCAGAGCCAGAGCCATGCGTTGAGGTGAGTCCGACTATTTCTAGTCGGAACTTCTCAACCTCACACACTAGCTCAGGCTCCTTCCCCACCAGAGAGGTGACATTCCATGTCCCAATGGCCAGCTTCTGTAGCAGAGGATCAGACCGCCAGGTCTGGTTTAATAATTAAAAACACAAATACCATTTCAAATTCAAATTAATAAAATACATATAAAATAAAAGGTAGCAGAAGAAGAATAATATCTTATCATATCTGCCCCTTCTTAACAAAATCCATCCATCCATCCATCTTCTTCCGCTTATCCGGGGTCGGGTCGCGGGGGTAGCAGCCTAAGTAGGGAGGCCCAGACTTCCCTCTCCCCAGCCACTTGGAGCAGCTCCTCTGGGGGAATCCCAAGGCGTTCCCAGGCCAGCCGAGAAACATAGTCCCTCCAGCGCGTCCTGGGTCTTCCTCTGGGTCTCCTCCCGGTGGGACATGCCCGGAACACCTCACCAGGGAGGCGTCCAGGAGGCATCCTAACCAGATGCCCGAGCCACCTCAACTGGCTCCTCTCGATGTGGAGAAGCAGCGGCTCTACTCCGAGTCCCTCCCGGATGACTGAGCTTCTCACCCTATCTCTAAGGGAGAGTCCAGACACCCTGCGGAGAAAACTCATTTCAGCCGCTTGCATCCGAGATCTCGTTCTTTTGGCCACCACCCAAAGCTCATGACCCTAGATGAGGGTGGGAATGTAGATCGATTGGTAAATTGAGAGCTTTGCAACAGAAGCAAGAATATGTGGCCAGCCACGAGAAATGTAGGAACAAGTCGGCACAGCTCTAACTGAGAAAAAATCAATAAACCTTCAACTTCTGAGAAATTAGTGAAAATCGTTTTTTTGCAAAATGTACCAGTTGAAGTTGTGAAGAAACCATCCCATGCTTTAAAAAACACTTTATAAGTGTTTAAACTGTTAAACTTTGTGTTAGAATTAAGTTTGTTTTCAGAGTAAAACCAAGCCGCAGTGATTTGCGTACTGGGGGCGGGGTCCCTCACAGCTGATTAACATGCGGGACTTGTTTGGCTGGTATCAGAGCTCTTCGGCCAATAACGTGCAGCTTTGAAAGAAGCACATGGCTACTTAACAGCTATAGATCACCCAGTGGACACAAGGAACAAGGAAAATAATAAAATAAAGCCGATCAAAGCGTCAGAGCGGTCAGCTGTTTTTCGACCGACCCGAGGGGAAAAAAAAAGAAGCCTTTACTGCGTGCGCAAGCAAATCAGTTTCCATCCTACATAATACATCCATCCATACGTCCATCCATCCATCCACTATCTTTATTTCATTAGACAAAGCAGACACGCGTAATCACCATAGGCGTAATTTACACGGGGGTTAGGGGGGTTTTGACCCCCCCAATAATTTGATCCGGTCATTTAACCCCCCCAATAAAATGACATCATTTCGTCATTATACATATCTTACATCAATAATTGATTTTCTTTATTCATTCAAATTTTTTAGTAAAATTGCTGCATGTTTTTAACAAACTCCCTGAGGACTGACCCCCTCCCCTGCAAATAATTTGGTATCACCCATCTCACCGGCTACAGGAAGTCACGTGAGTCACGGAGCTGCTCATGAAGTTGCCCAGAAGTTTCTACATGCATGTGTTCGAAAAAGGCCTCCTTTGGTCGGACTGACTCTGTCGCTGCCCGCCCCTTGCTATGGATGTAGCTGCTATTAGCTGTGAGGTTCGCTGTTTTTGTTTGCAAGATACCACTCATAAACCACACCGCGGATTTTTAAATCCAGCTGATTTCACATTTGGTTCAGCTCAGGAGCCCGTCTGCTGTAGTGAGGTAAGAAATATATTTTTTAAGCGTTTATTTAACTAAATTTAAAGAAACAAAGCTCCGGTTTGACCCGCCTGGCGCCTGCATAAAATTCAGCGAACTTTTTTTTTTAAATCCAGCTGATTTGAACATTTCGTCAAACTCAGGAGTACGTCTACTATCACCCATAAGTCAGCGAAGAAATACTGTATATTTTTAAGCGTTTATTTAGCTAAATTTAAAGAAAGAAAGCGTCCGGTTTGACCCGCCTGGCGCCTGCATAAAAATCAGCGAACTTTTTTTTTTAAATCCAGCCGATTTGAACATTTCGTTAAACTCAAGAACACGTCTTCTATAAAGTCAGCTTAGTAATATATTTTTTCTCGCAAAGAAATAATTGTTTTTACCGTGTTTCTTTGTGAAGTTCTTCGTACTAGCTGGGTCCTGTCGCCGCCATCTTGATCAGGACAAAGCTGACGCGTCGCGTGGAGATGACGCGTATACAGCAAGAGAAATTGAATATGATGTCCCATTAAGTAAAGCAGAAATAAAAATAATTGTTAAAGATAAAATAAATGATATGTGGCAGGAGAGGTGGGATTTAGAGGAAAGAGGAAGACATTTACATAACATACAGAAGGAGGTACTCCTAAGTGACGATAGTAGTTTAATGACTAGGAGAGAGGAAGTATGGATTAAGTTGAGGATTGGGCACACTACATTAAATAGTGGTCTAAAGATAATAGGAAAACATCCATCAGGTGACTGCTCTAATTGTGGGGTACTGGAAGGAGTGGAACATGTGTTGATTTATTGTAAGAAATATAATAAAGAGAGGAAGGCACTGGAAAGGGTAATGGGGAGTTCGGTGACAATGGTTACTTTATTGAAGAAAAATCAGTCACAGGTTATAACTAAAGCATTTGTTAAATATTTGAAAGTTACAAAATTAGCTGAAAGGATTTAATTTTATTTTAATTAATTAATTAATTAATTTATTTATTTTTTGTTGAAAGTAGACTCTTGAATTACATCTCCGTCCGGTTGATGGCGGTAATGCACTGAGTTTGTAAACTGCCAGTAAACACCATCGAAGAAGAAGAAGAAGAAGAGATGACGCGTATTAAACACTGAAGCGTATAGTGTACAATTTTTTCGTGTTTATTGTTAATCACAACCCCCCCAATGTTAGACCTAAAGTTACGCCCCTGGTAATCACCGCGCCATGCGCGCAGCCACTGCGGTAAAGTGAGCCTCTACTCGGCTCCGTGTCTGCAGCCATGGTCTGTGTCCAGCAGCGCATCGCGCAATCACACGCGTTGGATTGGCTTAGGTTTTACAAATCGCAGCAAAGAAACTAAAATTTAAAGCACGATAATGGTGCACCAATTATGCAGATTCAACTGGCCGTTTGAAAAGGTAAAATGTACAGTTAACATCGGATGGATCAGCCGTTCTCACGCAGCTGTCAGCTGCTGTCAGCTGCTGTCATCATGATAAAAAAGCTGAATGGAGCAGCGTGTTTAATTAAAATAGCCTTGTTTTTCCCAGATAATTTTGCTCTAAAATGTTTTTGTTTATCTTTATGTAAGGTTATCTTTAGAATTTATTTTTCATGTTAATATATATTTGGTGAAACAAGAAATCTTTCTTTCTTTGAAATACATTATTTGGATGAATGGATGGATGGATGGATGGATGGAAACCGACCAGCCCACAAAAGCTTAATAAAAAAGACCTACAGCAAAGATAAGGCCTTTCTGCCCTGATGACACAAAAGTCATGTAGCACCAACACCTTTGTGACATCTAAAATAAGTCTGTGCAGGAGCTTGGTGTGTGTAAAGCCTTATTTTATTTTGTTTTCCCCCTGTCTAACCTTCTTAGATGCAACATAAGCATCTCCTGAATTTACTCAACATCTTCAGCTATTATACAAACTTTTCCAGTGTCATCAACTTTATAAAGTGCATTCCTGTCCTGTAGGGGAGACCGGGTATGGTTGTAACACTTTTTGCTCCAGCACCTTTAACTCACAGAATTTTTGAGCTAGAGTTTTCAAACTTTTATACAAAATACCCACATTTGTTGACTACAAATGGCACCAATTCAAACCTCTGCAAGAATATCACAGACCTCATGAGTTCATGTCAAATACATGGTGGTCCTTTGTTACAACCACACTTGCTGGGGTAAGTTGTAACAATTAGACAAAATAAGCAAAAACAGAGGCCACACCATGTGATATGCTTCAAAAAGAGGTTTACTGAATTAAAAGAACAATACAAGAACAAAATGTCTCTCTCTCTTTCTGTGACTGACCATAACTCAAATACAGGTGGTCCCCGACTTACGAGCACATCGACTTACAACGTTCCGGACTTACGAGCTGACTAACGAATAGTAAAGTTGTACAGAACATACAGAAAATACAGCACTGGAATGTGTTTTTAGATGAAAGTGTGTTAGCTATTGTAAACAAAGTTCTGTGCATGTTTATGAACCATGTTTGTGTTGAAAAATGGGTTCGTAGTAGCGCTAGCATACATTTTCCAACTTAGTCGGGGACCACCTGTATACTGTTTGTGTGTGCATGTGTGTAAATTATTCTACTAGAACAATCTTCCTTAACATGTAGACCTATAATGCCTAAATATAGTATAATGCCATATAAGGCCTAAATAATGTGCACAACCCACCCCAACCCTGTCAGCCATGTTTAGCTAGCTGTAGTAGCATAGTGGTTTGAAATTAGCACAGGAAAATGCATCACATTTTGCCTGAGAAATTACACTTTCATCTAATGTAAGTTATATGGTTTTATCTGCAACAGTATAAGTACTAAACAAAATATAGTCATGGTCAAAAAATTTACTTTCTTACCTCAAAATCAGTTTTTTCTCCTTAGTATCTGCATGTACCTGTTTCCAGACTTGACAATGACAATATGGTATTGTGGAGGAAGCGGGTAAACACTGAAATGATCATGTGAATCCTATCATATCCCTGATTGGTGGAACTGGTGGTGTTACAACTCTCCCCATGTTACAACTATACCCGGTCTCCCCTACCTTTAACACCATTTTTATTATACTTTTACTGCTGTTAATATCATAATTTTTACCATTGGTGTGTGATACTGTTCATTAAATTTTTAAACCTCTTTTATGTTGTGTGTGTGAAGCACCTTGATAACAGTTTATCTGTTTTTTTTTTTCATTCAAGCTTTATTTATACAGGCTAGCCTCGTTGAGCCACGGGGACTCATTTACAAGAGGGACCTGTCTCACTCACACCTAGGGTCAATTTTAGAGTTACCAATCAGCCTTACATGCATGTTTTTGGACTGTGGGAGGAAACCGGAGCACCCGGAGAAAACCCACGCATGCACGGAGAGAACATGCAAACTCCACCCAGAAAGGCCCCCAGACCGGGATTTGAACCGGGGACCCTTTTAACTGTGCTATATAAATAAAATTGACTTGACTTGACTACTGTAGTTGTGACCCTTATTTTTTGGGGTGGGCTGTAACAAAACAATTAACATTATTAATGTGTAAAACATGTCACAATAACATAAAATACAATTCTTTGTATTAATGTTGTTTTTTTAAAGATCAAAAGGAAGTTTGCCAGTAGGAGTGTAGGAAAAAATAGATTTTTTAAAGAAAGACTCTGGATTCTTAGTCCTGGCGATTCAGAATCAATTCTAAATGCTCCAAAATCAATTTTTAAACATGTTTAATTTTACCCTGATGCATGCTCAATAATCCAGGTACAAAAATAGCTAAGTCTGGTATTCAGCTCAGTCTTAACACCCTCTCACAGTGGATGAACCAGTTTGCTGATGACAGCCGAAACCAGCTGCTCACATGATGGAGGACCATCAGCCTAACAATGGATCGTTAGCACCCTGATGGTTGTTTGCTATTCACAGAGGGCTGAGTGATACCAGCAATGACAGCATTATTGTCCCCCTCTTATAATGCTTGAGTTAAAGGTTACTACACTTTGGTAGGCTGAAGTCTGTTTTTGTCTGTATATTTTGAATTATTTGTATGTGATGGACTGGAGACCTGTCCAGGTGTCCCACGCCTCTCGCACAGTGATGACTGGACATGGACACCAGTGAGCCCCATGACTCTTAAAGGAAGAAGTGGTTAAAGATGATGGATGGATGAATTATTTGTTCCTATATTTTTATTTTATTGTTTTAGAGGAATCCAGGCAACTAAGCTAACCTAATACAGTACTGGTAATTCAAGTTACAGCATTTAATGCATTCCTGTATTATTTGTTTGTATTTTTGGTATGAATATCAAATGATTCAAAAACTTTGATAAAGTACAGAACCTACAATTATTGTTTTAAATAAATGTTCTATTTGTTTACATTGTTGTTAATGTTTTCAGTTTAAAATTATTGTTTTAAATAAATGTTCCATTTGTTTACATTGTTGTTATTCTCAGTTTAAAATTATTGTTTCAAATAAATGTTCCATTGGTTTACATTGTTGTTTAATATTCTCAGTTTAAAATTATTGTTTTAAATAAATGTTCTATTTGTTTACATTGTTGTTAATGTTTTCAGTTTAAAATTATTGTTTTAAATAAATGTTCCATTTGTTTACATTGTTGTTATTCTCAGTTTAAAATTATTGTTTCAAATAAATGTTCCATTGGTTTACATTGTTGTTTAATATTATCAGTTTAAAATTATTGTTTTAAATAAATGCTCCATTTGTTTACATTGTTGTTTATTCTTTTCAGCTTGTCAGTTACAAAGCTGAAACTAAATTTATGACCATTTTAATAGAAAAATCATTTTTGAATCAAAAATTGTTTCTGAATCGAAAAATTGATTTTGAATCGAATCGTGATACCAAAAATCGGAATTAAATCAATTCTCCAGACACAGAGATTCATACCCCTATTTGCCAGCAAAGCTGAAGTTCTGCACACCTTCCTAGGCTGTGAGTCTGTGTTGACAGTCAGTTCTGGGGGTTGGGTTAACGCAAATTAATGTAAATGAACAGCAATTGTTAACACCCCCAGGTAATGCTTCTGGAATGGGGACATTCTTCCAAAACTTTGAAGCCTGTTTTCTCCCTAATCTTATTTGCAGATTGCCAACATTGAAATGGCTGTATCTTCTTCATTTTTTTTTTGAGCGACATGTGTTTGGCATCATCGGATAGCTTAGAACCCACACTTTAAGATTCTGTAAATAACTCAAAATGACCCAGGGGAGACTTGTTCCTGGTTTTGCCACGGCCAGTCACATATTCTTGCTTCTGTTGCTCGCTGGCTCGGCTCCTGCGGACGCGCGCGTGCGTGGAAAGGGACTGCCGGGCGCTGCTGCGCTACTTGAAATGCTGAAGACGCGCCGCGTCACGCCCCGCTGCTCCAAGATGCACGGCCACATAGACTTTCAATGTAAAGTGGCTGCTTCGGAGGCGCGAAAAGCGTTTGGTGGAAACCCGGCATTATAATAATAATAATAATAATTAATTCAATTTATAATGCACTTTTCATTACTGAAAATCTCAAAGTGCTACACATATATTGAATGCTACACACATTCATAAACCGGTGGCGGCAGACTACCATGCAAGGTGCTTTCCAGTCCTACCGGGAGCAACTCAGGGTTAAGTGTCTTGCCCAAGGACACAACGTCTTCCTTTGTTCATTAGAAGGTGAAACGTATGTTAGTATCTCACTGGGCTGCAACTGCTAGAAAGTAGTAAGTGACTAGAACTTAGGGCTGGACGATATGGCCAAAATTTTTATCACGATATAGTTCTTAATTTCGGTCGATATCGATATAATTCGATATCGATATAAACAATATAAAAGCCTAAAAAAACCTATAAACTATACAAATAAATTGATGTTCACCTTGTATTTGTATTTAGCCTCCAAAAAGATGGAAATCACCATCAAATAAACATAAAATTCTCAACCCAATAATTCTGTCGGGTCAGAATAAAAATAACAAAATCAATTACATTATTGTATAAAGTAAAATAGTTTTTGAATGACAAAGTTTTGAATATATTGTATAATGTAATGATTGTTCCATATTTAATCTGTTGTATTGAAGTTTGGGGAAAAGCATGCAAAACTTTTACAAATCCTATTTTTATTTTACTAAAAAGAGCTGTAAGAATTATTATTAGGAAGTGCTATGGTCACCCAACAAATATATTATTTCATCAATTGAAATTATTAAAATGTTATGATTTGGTTGAACATAGTATTTTACAAGTCATATATAAAACTAAAAAAAATATTACCCCCAAATATTCAATTACATTTTGTTAAAAAAGTTATTAAACCCTGAAGGGAATGTAAATGTTTGTAAAATCTTCATTTAGAACTAGTGTGAAGGAGCTGAGTTGTAAATCAGGAAACAGGATTGTGTTGACTTGATATCATCATAAACATTTATAAAACTATTTATATGTTTTAAAAGATGATTAAATCAAAGTTGTTGGGAAGGTGTGGTGCAGGTGAAGTGAAGGTTGTTGTTTGTAGTTATTTTGTATTTTTTAAACAAGGGGCAGATATTATAACACTATTTTCGTCTTTCTGCACCTTTTCATTCAGTGTTTTTCTTTCTTTTTATTCTGATGAATCTGTTTTATTTTCAATAAAAAAAAACATGTCGCGCTGGGGCTGTTTGTTTACGTCGTAGTTTCAGGGAAACGTTGGCTCAAACTTTATTCTTCATCTTCTGACTCTCATCATATTCTATCGAGTGGAAACTCTTCAGATTAAACAAGTACAGTAGATGTTTCCACCGCTAGTTAGAACGACTCTCCGTCACGTTTTGAAAAATAAACAAACCGAGGACTCGCTGCAGATGAGACCTGCAGTTTAACAAAACCGAACTACGTCCACACCGACGAATTAGTCTTTCCTCTCATCAGTGATGTCGTCTGCTTTCTCTTCGCTTGTGAAACTTTGTTCAGTCACATTCTGACGGTCATGAGCACTCGTTTGACTCGTTTTGAAGCGAAAACAACGCGCTTTGGAGACTAGCTTAGCTTTTAGCCTGCTACCGCTAACGCCTGCTGCTGGAGTGAGCGCTGCGTAACAACGACGTCACCACGCACGTTTTGTGTCACAGCTTTTTCTGTCCGGGCGCGTTGTTGAAGCAGCCGCTCCAACCCGAACAGAAAGAGAAAAACGTCAGTGAAAAGTTGTAAAATCCTATCGAAATATCGAAAATATGCTTCTTCATATCATCGTTATTGAATAAAAGTATATCGCGATATTTATCGTTATTGAATTATCGTCCAGCACTACTAGAACTTATGAGAAAATAGGCACATCTTAGGTGCAGTCTCACCAAATTCAGGTGTTTGCAACCAAGTGACCAGCTTGTGGCTGTGTTTTGAACAGGCAGTTTTTGAAAATAACAATTTTTGTGTTCAAGACTTGGAAAACTATACCAAGTCATAAACATTATTTTGTGTCCACATCCTATCATCCTGCAAACATTTTGATACATTCTGGAGACAACCTCACAAATTCTGTTCACCATTATTTAGACAGTTGCAACCCAGAGAGATCCTACATATAGAAGGGGCAACAACAATACTTTTTCTTCTTCTTTGGGTAGGAACTAGCCTGGTTGCCAGACCCTTGTCCTTCACTTCGCTTTGGACTAGGCTCTGGCATTCCTGCCATTGAAAACGATTTCTCCTGGAGATTTTTGAATGGACCAATCAGAGAACAGAAGGCAGAGTTTTGTTAGTTTAGCCTGGCGAGGTCCAGGCTATCAGATAAATTGCTCAGAAACCACTCGGTGGATATTTTTTCTGCCACCAGTGTGTAATTATATGGCTCTAATTTACTGACTGTTGGCCTAGATAAAACATTTGAGATAAAATTCGATTTTTTATCATTTATTTTCGTAGCGCACCCGAGGCTGTTTGGAAAATGTCAAACCGAAACTATTTAAATCCAGCAGATTTGACCATTTCGTGAATTGATTTAGGAACTGTTAAGCTCAGGAACACTTCTGATATAACGTCAGCTAAGAAATATATTTTTTATCAGCAGAGAAATAATAGTTTTTTACCTTGTTTTGATGAAAATTCCTTCGTGGCGGCAGCCATTTTGAATGACGACGTCAGTCGACATCGTTCAAAACTCCGCCTTCTGTTCTCTGATTGCTCAGGAACACTTCTGATATAACGTCAGCTAAGAAATATATTTTTTATCAGCAGAGAAATAATAGTTTTTTACCTTGTTTTATTGAAAATTCCTTCGTGGCGGCAGCCATTTTGAATGACGACGTCAGTCGACGTCGTTCAAAACTCCGCCTTCTGCTCTCTGATTGGTCCGGTCAAAAATCTACCGGAGATATCCTTGTCTATGGGACAAGTCCCAGACTGTGCAGTGAAGGGAAATGAGAATTGAGCGGAGCTGTGCAGGAAGGCGAGGGCCAGGCTAGGTAGGAACACGTACTTAGACCTAATTTACTGATGATCTTGAGAATGCCAATTTTCAGTTTAGTTCAATGCATAAGGTGCTGCTTATGTTACCTGTACACCATAAATAGTTTGGATGCTGTTTATCCTAATTTCAGAGTTTTGAATTTTGACGGATGTTAATAATATATGTAAAATCATAATCAGTTTTTGACATTTAGGAATCTACCCTCTTCAAAAAAGGGGACCGGAGGGACATCATTCTTCTTAGCCTCCCTGATAAGGTCTTTTCAGGGGTACTGGAGAAGCAAGTCTGATTGTTGGTTGAACCTCAGATCCAGGAGGAGCAATGTGGATTCCATTCTGGCCGTGGAACACTGGACCATCTCTTTACCCTCAGTAGGGTCCTCGAGGGCTCATGGGAGTTTAAGGCTGAGTTAGACTTTCGCTTTGGTCCGCAGGCTGGAGCGCGCGCGCCGCGCGTGCATATCAGCCGTGCGGCGAAATGCGTTTACAGTGTCGCCTCTGTGTTTATGGTTGACGCACGGCGGCGCATGGCAAAGTGCTGTTCTTTTACGGACCAGCAGGAGGCAGTACCCTCTAAAACCTGTGCATATGTTGCAAGAAAGGCGTAGAAGAAGAAATCTACCGTAGAAGAAGAACTGTTTGAAATCACACAACAAAAACAAATAGCTTTCCGCTCGCGTGCTGAACTGTTGTCTTTATTTGCGGCTTTAATGCATGGAGTCAGCGGAGGAGAAAGCGATCACGTGACTTTTGGCGAAAAAACAAAAGAAAAGTCCGACTCCAGATCAGGAACGAAGGAGAATTTAATACATTTTGTGTCACAAAACATTCCTCCATGCGTCGCGACTCCGTCTCCACGACCACAGCGGCGCAAACAGCTGCAGGCTCCGGCGTGAAGAGGGTGAAGGCTGTCGGTGGGGACCTGTCAATCAAATCGTAGCGCCCACCGCGCGCGCAGAGGCTTGCGGAGTTTCAAAAATTCAGAGGTGCACGTCACGCGCTAATCCCACGCGCGGGGCCAACGCGCAGGGGCGGGGACTGTGAAATTGCGTCACTTTTGGAGCGCGCACCCTCGCGCGCTGCGCGACGCGTCGAGTATGAATCTAGCTTTACCCATCCAGTGTACATGTGTTTTATGGACTTGGAGAAGTAATTCGACAGTGTTCCTCAGAATACACTGTGGGGTGGTGCTCTGTGAGTATGGAATTGGGGGCCCGTTGTTACGGGCTGTTCAGTCCCTATACACGCGTGCAAGAGTTTGGTTCGCATTGCTGGTAGTAAGTCGGACCCCTTCAGGATGGGAGTTAGACTCTGCCAGGGCTGCCCATTGTCACCGATTCTGTTCATAACTTTTATGGACATAATGTCTCTGTGTAGCCAGAGAGCGGAGGGTTTCCGTTTTGGTGGCCTCAGGATTTCTTCTCTGCTCTTTGCAGATGATGTGGTCCTGTTGGCGTCATTATGCCATGATCTTCAGCTGTCACTGGAGCGGTTTGCAGCTGAGTGTGAAGCAGCTGGGATGAGAATCAGCACCTCCAAATCTGAGGCCATGGTCCTCAACTGGAAAAGGGTGGAATGCTCTCTTCAGGTCAAGGGTGAGGTTCTGCCTCAAGTGGAGGAGTTCAAGTATCTCTGGGTTTTGTTCACAAGTGAGAGAAGCATGGAATGTGAGATTGAAAGACGGATTGGTGCAGCTTCTGCAGTATAGCGTACTCTGTACCAGTCAATTGTGTTGAAGAGAGAGCTGAGCTGTAAGGCAAAGCTCTCTGTTTATTGGTCGCTCTACGTTCCTACCCTCACCTCTGGCCATGAGCTCTGGGTAGTGACCAAAAGAATGAGATCACAGATACAGGCAGTTGAAACGAGTTTCCTCTACATGGTAGCTGGACTCTCCCTTAGAGATAGGGTGAGAAATTCAGTTATCTGGGAGGGACTCAGTAGAACCACTACTCCTCCACATTGATAGGAGCCAGTTGAGGTTGTTGGGGCATCTGATATGGATGCCCACTGGGCGCCTCCCTAGGGAGGTGCTTTGGGCATGTCCGACTGAGAGGAGACCCCGGGGAAGACCCAGGACACGCTGAATACACTTTATGTCTCTCGGTTGGCCTGGGAATGCCTTGCAATCCTCCCAGAAGAGCTGGAAGAGGTGGCTATTGAAAGAGATGTCTGGGCCTCCCTGCTCAAGCTGCTGCCCCTGCGACCCGACTTCAGAATAAGCGGAAAATAATGGATGGATGGATCTACCCAGAATTGTTCATGGATGCATTGTCAAGCATCAAAAATAGATTATAAACCCCCAACAGAATAGTAGCGGTTTTTGTTTGTTCCGGTTTCTTTTCTCTGAATTCTTCTATCAACACAAAGAAAACAGAAAGGACAGTGATCCGTGTGACATTGCTGCAATACAAACTAAAATGTACATACTGTAAAATTTAGTTTAAAATAAAAACAGTTTATCCCTCTTGTTTCACATCCCACTCCCCTTCTGCTCTGTGTTCATTCAATAAGCACATCTACACCTACATGAACTGGTGATTTTGCAAAGGTAGCACCGCTAATGAGCTGACATCAGCAATCCATCAGCATACAGCCACATAAGGGATCTACTTCTAATACCCACAAGATAAAACACATAGTCATTTACCTCATGACTTACTGTGACCTTAGCAGATCGGTCTTAAAACATCTACAAAGCACATGACTCATCCTACTGTCAAAAACAGCATATGATTAGCATCAGTTCTGAAGATGTCGACTGTGAATGTCGATGATGAGCAAAGCCTATAAGTCTCTCGGCTCAGGATATGCTTTCTGCTGTTCTTAGTTGAACCGGAGAACTGTGGCCAAGCCTGCTTTTTGTGGTACTTTGTGTGGGGATTTTGGCCTCATGATCATAGACTGGGTACAGTTCTACATCCTGCCAAGTTCTTCATTGTTTGCACAAAGCATAGAATCTCCACATAAAGCCTAACTTTGGAGTGCTTAATTGAAAGCAGTGAGCATATTCTCCTGAGTGTCCTTTCAGTAGTCTGTGGGGGGTCCATTAGTTCAGAACTGTTTTTCATTGCATCCTGAATCCGCGGATAAAAACTTAGAAAACCCCAAAGTGCTGAAAGTATATTTATCTATCTGCTTTCATGTTTTATATTTATGTTTCTGACTCTCCTATTTTCCCTAATTTACACATTCTATTTTCAATGACACATGGAAAATAGGGATAAACAAAACATGCCTCATGATTTGGCTTCTTCAAACTTGCTGTACTTTTCCTTTATGATGCCATCATGAGGCAATCACCTGCAATGGTTATCCATCAGTCTTGAAATTCTGTAATTTCTGGGGAATTGGAAAATGAATGAGTCCAACTAAATTCAAGCAAAATAGAAACATATTTCACTGCAGAACACTGTGGGTGTGAAATGCTATTTGTCCCAAAATAAATAATTTTAATAATCTATTTTAGTCATTCTTGACATATCTGCAAAATGAATGTCACATAGCTTTAATGGAAATACTGATCTGAAAAGGTTAATGTTTACACACCTAACTGAACTTATCAGAATCAGAGTCAGAGATTGTCATTCGCACACATGTGGTACATGTGATGAAACGAGATTATGTACAAAGGGTCCCAGTTACATCCAACAATAAAATGTAAGAGAACAGTAATAACATCTAAGATATGAACTAAGAAAAAACATAAACTAAAACTACACTAGGCACTAATATCATAGAAAAACATTACTCCAAACAGCAGCACAAACATGAGTCTGTATGAGCAGATGAACATGAATGAACACAGCAGCATGAAACAGATTTTTGTCAGCAGCAACATGAAACAGATCAGCAGCAACATGATGTGATATTTCACAGTGATTATTCTGGTTAGACATTCATGAGTCTAACAGCCTCAGGGTAGAAGCTGTTCCTCAGTCTAGTGGTTCTACACTTAATGCTCCTCAACCTCCTTCCTGAGGGGAATGGGGCAAAAAGTGTTTGTGCTGGGTGAGTGGGGTCTTTCATGATGCAGGTGGCTCTCTTCCTGCATCTGGAGGTGTAGATGTCTGTGATGATGGGGAGACTGACTCCAACAGACTTCTGTGCAGCTTTCATCACTCTCTGCAGAGCTTTTCTTTCTGCAACTGTGCAGCCTCCATGCCATGAACAGTTATCATGAACAGTTTACTGTATTTAAGTTTATTTAAATGTTGAGAATAACTTGAGCACTTTGAGTATTTTTTTAGTTTTTCAAAATTTAAAAAGATGATTTTAAACAGAGTTCAAGATTTTTAATCTTGTTTGTAAATAAACTATAGGTCTGATTAGGTTAAGGTTGGAAACATAAATTCCATAAATTATTTTAACTACCTCAGTGACCCCCACCCTATTTCAAGGGCCAAACTTCCTTTCTCTGTTTTGTATTGTCATTAGTTTAGCAATGGTGCCATTGTTTTGCAGTAGACAGTGGATGTTTATACCTGTTTCATTTAAATTACTACATTAATAAATTATAAGATAAATATGTGATAATTTGTAAAATTATTGTAAAAAGTTGAGAGGGACAAAACCAAGAAACCACAACAACAAAAAACATGTATAATGATACGGTACTTTTAACATCATTAGAAAGTCTAAAAAGTTAAGTCTCGTCCTCTGGACATTCAAAAAACAAAACAAAACAAAACAAAACAAAAAAAAATGTAGAAAAGTTTCGTCTTTCCTCCGAAATACTTCTTCAGTCTGAGGAGCTGTACTCAGCTCAGTCTTATAAATAGCACCTTCTCATAGTGGATCAATGCTATTGCTATTTACATCAATTCCATACATTATTTTAACTACCTCAGTGACCCCCACCCTATTTCAAGGGCCAAACTTCCTTTCTCTATTTTGTATTGTCACAAGTTTAGCAATGGTGTCATTATTTTGCAGTAGACAGTGGAAGATTTTACCTGTGTCATTTAAATTACTACATTAATACATTATAAGATAAATGTGATAGTTTGTAAAATTACAGTACTTTTAACAAGTGAGAACATTAGACGAAAGTGTGCTTTTGTAAAACATTTACACTCCACACAGTAAGGATGCACAATATTGGCCCATTTGGCCGAAATGACGATATGCTAAAACTTATTTGGCCAATAACCGATACCAATACCAATATTTTTTTTCCCTAGACCTACTTACAGAGACTACATAGATTTATCTGCTGTGGAATTAAGATACTACATTATTCTGCATGGTTTTTGTCAATTTGGCCTGCTTCCAAATGCAGATGCCCAAAAGGGGAATGAAAATGATGCAACACTTCAACTTGGATTATGTTTAATGTCAAATTCATTCGTGACATTTACTCTCTCTTACACAATGACAACACTCAAACAGTGCACGTCTGTAAATTTTTACAAATCTAAACTCAACCTGTTCACAAGCGATGAGTGAAAAGTGCATAAGTAGTAGTGCATTAATAGATATACATGACAGTTTCTTAAATAAAATAAAAAACTTAAAACAGAAGCCTTTTATACTGGTGATTTTTTTTTTTTTAATTTATGGAATGGCCGATATCCGATATATAACTTTATCACCAATATCGTCCGATACCAATACCATGCCGATAATATTGTGCATCCCTACCACACAGGCATCTTTCACAATTTTGTCATTTTAACTTCGGTTCTCATATTAAACAAAACAGTTGTCTACAAACTAACTCCACCAGCCAAGCAGCTGCACTCCTGTTACGGACAGAGCTGCAGCGAAATATGTTCATTTTGAGAAATAAGATTCTAAACCTTCACCTTTATGCAACAATGTAAATGAGAGCTCATTTAATCACATTGTTTTTAGCTGTGTGGTGTGTGTATGTGTGTGTGTGTGTGGCTGGTTTGATGTCAGCCAATTTGACGACGGGTCAAAGGTTGATGCTGTACAAAGACCTAGCTGTCTCATTTTGGTCAGTGTGGCCCTGTGGTCTCATGTTTTATTCATCACGCTGATGGTTTTACTTTCTTCTGTTTGAATTGGAGTCATTCTAGCCTGTTCTTCTATAGGTCTTCTTTTAGTTGTTTCAATCCAGGTATGTATTGTTTGAAAATTCATTTTCTTGATGGGTAAACTAAGTGATTAAACATTGCAATAAATTATCCAAAAATATTATTTTTATGCCTGAAATAAAAGTGTTTTGTTTTTATTCTCCACAATCTCAAATAATAATCTATACTCAAACTTCTTATAAAATTTCACTTAAACTGTTGTATAAATCCCTGAAAAAGAAGGCATTTTATTGCACGAAGATGTTCCCTTCTTGATAAAAGGAATTTGTGCTTCTTTCTCCTCCCCACAATCTGTGGCACAAATCAAACAAATGTCTTTCTGCATGCCACTCAGCTTCTTATCTCTGTATTCTCCTTCTCTGTTAAACATGTAAAGAGAGTTTTATAACATGCTTGTTTGGTACAGTGCACACGTTTTATTTTTTTTTAAAGCAAAGTCAGTGTTGTGTGCAATTTTATTCCCTGACAGTCACATAGAAGACCCTAGCATACACATTTTGACACCAGTTTGACTGCAAAACTCACTTTAAGTACTTATGGCTGTGTTTTTTCGAGCTCTGGTCATGACATGAGTGTTTCTACTTCTTACTTTTGCTTCAAATATTGCTTTATTTTTTTTTGTTGAGTGTTTTCTACTGTACTGCTTGATGGCTGATTAGAACATTGGTGTGTTATTCAAACATAGTAGTTATTGTTGGAGAAAATCTACTAAATGTACCTCTCACCTTTGTTTCCAATTTACAAGCTTGGATTCATTTCTGCTCGTGCACATTCAACATCTAATCTTAGATTTACCACATTGCCTCATTGTTTTCTTTATATCTTTGGTTTTCTTTTTTCTTCATCAAGTTTTTTTGTGCTAGGTGCAGCCACCATGGTTTCGGGTCTACGCCTTCAATGACTTGTACATCGATTTAATTATAATAAACAGGTAGGGGAGCTTGCCAGTGACTAATCTTAGTCAGCTTGATTAATGGTGTTTGTGCAGCCAGAGTCTGAAATTAGCCAAAGATATAGAAGAGTGGTTCTCGGTGCATGTGGGCGCGCATACGTGTTTTGTTTACTATAAGTGTTGCATTTCAAAGAATTGTTGCCCTCTAGTTAAGCAAACAGGGTCAGCTCCCCTCCCCAATCACCATACAATTTGTGTGCATCACTGATCTCTGAAAACAATTCATGAATTCTCATTACTCACTATGATAATTATGTACATTCATTACCCCCCAAAAAGGAGGAAATACTACTGTAGTTACCCAGTGCTTCCTAAAGCTCAGTGCAGCAAATATATTGATTTAAATCTGTATTTCCTGTTACATAAAAGGCCCACCTTTGATATTGTTCTAGATGAGTAAATTTCTTCTGTTAGTCTTTCTATGTACAGACAATGAACAGGTTTGGATTAAATCCAAATAATGCGCTAAGTGATGGACAACAGTAAAGAGGAGACATGCTCTGAAACAGAAAAACCACCATGTGAACCAGACTCAAAATGTGCAGTTTTGCAGAAAAATCTGTAGAACAAATCAAGAATAGTTTGTCAGCAAAAATTGTGTACAAACTTGTAATGAGTAAGAATGTAAAAGCATTTTGGGATACATTTTTCAGACATTTTCTTCACTATATATTAGTTTGGTAACAAATTGAGAATGATAAAAGCTGCTGGGCACTTCTGATGTTGCTTTATTCTTCACTGTAGCTCACGCATACACACACTATTTTGTCCTCATGGCACATATTTCACATTTATGTACTGCATAAATGCTGTATATAATCTGTATTTTAGGTGTATGAGAAGTTAAAAGAAAAAGTCCAAGCATGTCAACAGCTTTAGTCTTTAAGTCGTAAAAAAAAAAAAAAAAGAAGAAAATCTGCAGTTTTATAAAACCTTGTAATGATGATTCTGCTGTACAACTTATGCCTGCCTTACCATAACTCATGGTCTGTTTGTCTTGTAATTGACATGGTTGGCAACAAATTAAAGATTGCATTTTGTTAATAAAATGGAAGTTAAATTTGATTGGATCAACTTATATATAATAAAAATATGAGCACATTAAATTGAATTAATTAAACTGAAGGTGCAGTGAAAGGAATCTGCTTTTACAAGAAACAAGTTTTAGTCAATTGAATAAAATGCAATTGAATGTGGTTTATTCGAGTTGCTACTCTAGTTACTTTAGTTACTCTGTGGTAATAACTGGGTGTCATCCTCAACACATAGTCTGTGCTACCTGAGCGAGGTATTTTTATTTATTTATTTATTTATTTATTTATTTTACTTTAGGATGCAAGTATCACCTTTGAGGTACAACCCAGAATTGATGAACTGAAGCAAAACCGACTAAAGCTATTTTATTTACAAAGTACAGTGTAAGAATTTATTTACAGAAGTGCCTGAGAAACCTGGTGAAGGAAGAAGAGTATAAGAAGGAAATGCTAGGTTATGAACAGGTTTTCTATTTCTTACTGGTGTTTTGGACATTTCACAGTGTTGAGAGGAGAGCAGAGGATTCCAGGTAAGCATGGTCCATGATTGAGGAGTTAGAAATACTGCAGTGGATTTGTACTATAGATAGGCAAGTGGCAGAGGAGCAGCTGGGCGATCGGAGGCCAAGATAAGAGGTCACAGAGATTCAAGGTAAGGACTCGTCTTGGAGGCACTAGGGGGAAAGCAGGTAATCTAGGACTTGGGGCTCAGGAGGCAGGTTCTAGAAAAAACGGAGGAAAACAACAAGGTAAGTACATCTCTTCAGTTCAGAGAATCACTAGGAGGCCAATAACAATACCAGTTGGTATGCTCCAGCAGGGAAAGGAACACTTCCACAGCCTCTTATACCCCTGGAGCTCGTTAGAGGAAATGGCCCACAGCTGCTGCTCTTTGGTGCCACCCAGGACTCAGGAACATGCAGAGGAAAATGCTGGAAACCTTCAGCAAGGCTACAATTGATTGAAGTTAACACCACAATGGCAATAGTTTCTGGGCATTCAAGCATGGTAGAATTTGTGGCTTGTATTCATATGTACAATGTGGACATGTCCGGTTGAGTTTCTCTAGATCTATAGCATGTATAGCAGGAACATCAGTGTGTGTTTGATAAATACACTTCTCCGTTGTTGAGTGGCTATGCATATACTTAAAGATCAGAAGCCTGCATACATTTGGCCATTTTTGAGTAGTTTTAGTAACACTCATATTATCCTATCAAAGTAGTTATTGGATGAATAAAGTCAAAGAGAGGACAATGCATGCCATCTCTCTTGCTTGTCCTACTCACAGACAGGGATATGCGGTATGCCAGACTAATGTAAGCCCTCAAGACATACTCACCATTTTCCCCTAATGTTCCACCTATTAGTTATTAATGGAAGAGCTACACACACTGAAAGTGAGCTAGTGCAGTGTTTTTCAACCAGTGTGCCGCGGAACAGCAGTGTGCCGCGAGAGATTGTCTGGTGTGCCGTGTAAAATTAGTAAATTATGAAATTTTTATTAACTGGTGTAATTTCCTTACCGCGCGATAGGTGGCAGTATGGAGCATAGCGGCGCACATTAAAACAAGAGAAGTAGCGGCGCATGAACGTGACGTGTAGCAGTGAGCAAAACAAACCTTGAGGACCTTCTCAAACAAACAGGCAGCGATGGAAAACTTTTTCAAAAGAAAAAATACTAAATCCGGTCTGGTCCCTGGACAAAATTCGGACCCAGATGAAGGCCCAAGTGGAAATCAGAAGAAGACAGAAACCGTGAACGTGAGACTGTACAGCGAGGCTTACATCTCTTGAGTCATCAGTTCAGGTATGCTATGACTTTGTTAGGGACCCATACAGCTCAGCAGTTGTTGGCAGGAACATGACTTTACAGGAGCAGGAAGAACTAACTGAACTGGGACAAAATCGTGGTTTAAAGCTGAGCTTTGCTGATCTTCCTTTAGAAAGTTTTTGGTTGACTGCTGCCAATGAGTTCCCCTTTCTGGCAAACAAAGCTATTTTGACATTGCTCCCATTTTCCACAACATATCTGTGTGAAGTGAGCTTCTCCAGCCTAACTGCCATAAAAACTAAAAACAGAGAGAGACTGAGAGCTGTTGAGGAAGAGCTTCGTGTGTGTCTTTCTTCAATTTCTGCCAGAATATCAGCTTTGTGTTCATCCAAACAGGCACAGGTTTCACACTAAGTGAGTAAAATGTAGAGAGAATGGTAGCACTGTTCAGGTGTATTTGAAGGCATATTAAGTACAATTTCATCCTCTTTAATTTTAACACCATATTGTTGTGGCACTGTTCAGGTGTATTTGAAGGCATGTTAAGTGCAATTTCATCCTCTTTAATTTTAACACCATATTGTTGTGGCATTGTTCAGGTGTATTTGAAGGCATGTTAAGTGCAATTTCATCCTCTTTAATTTTAAGACCATATTGTTGTGGCATTGTTCAGGTGTATTTGAAGGCATGTTAAGTGCAATTTCATCCTCTTTAATTTTAACACCATATTGTTGTGGCACTGTTCAGGTGTATTTGAAGGCAAGTGCAATTTTATCCTCTTTAATTTTAAGTGCAATTTCATCCTCTTTAATTTTAACACCATATTGTTGTGGCACTGTTCAGGTGTATTTGAAGGCATGTTAAGTGCAATTTCATCCTCTTTAATTTTAAGACCACAATTTGTGGCACTGTTCAGGTTTATTTCAAGGCATGTTAAGTGCAATTTCATGTTAAGTGCAATTTGAAATAAGAAATATAAAACATGATAAAAATACATTTTTGTGTTTATTTCATTCCTATTCAAGACACGTTGATAAGAATGACTATATATTTAATATAGGCGGATACAGTGTATCTATGTTTACAATTTTGGTTGGTGGTGTGCCTCGGGATTTTTTCAATGAAAACACTGTGCCTTGGCTCAAAAAAGGTTGAAAAACACTGAGCTAGTGTACTTGAAATAGGCTTTGTGTGCCCTAGCTCTGCTGTGTTGTCTGTTTTGTAAAGCAGGAAGAACAGATGATATCACTGGTCCTTATCTGTCATGCTATACAGCCCCTGAAAACATGCCGAGGTCAAGTTCACTTTCACCTTTCTCCCAGATGCTACACGATGCATACTTTATTTTCTACACAACATGCAAAGCCTTCCATTCAAGTAATACCTCTGTCACCTCTGCAATGTCTCTTCACGTTTGTGTCTCCTTAAAATAATATAGAAAAATAGTCTTGCCAAGCCAGGAAGATTGTGGCTACGTTGTTTATTCATGCAGAGCGGTTCTTTTGTTTTCTCACCCCAAATACACTTCACCTCGGTACAATCATGCGAATGTCAGTCAGCCTTTGACCACGCTGGTCCTCCATATCGCATCGCCGCCCTCTGTCCAATCATTCACCAACTGCCCCCCCTCCCCAAGCCCTTCTTTGCTTATCTGCAGAGCTCACACCTGTGGCAGGGTGGTCACTCTCTCCAACTCTTGCCAGAGGCTGCAGACAGGATGCTTGCAGATAACCTTTAAATCCAAGAAAAAGGAATAGATCAGGAGGGAGAAAGCTCTCCACCCTCTTCCAGAGATCCTGGGGCCTGCTGAAAGGCAGCCAAGCTGAGGATACGACTAGACTTAACTTCATCCTTGAAACACGGGCCTTGGGCCAACCCAGCAGTGTGACCTAAGAGCTTAGGCCAAAAAACAGTGTCTAGACTCTATTGTCTGGCAGTTTGTTGGCAATCGTAAGTTCAAGAGCGTTGTTCATTAAGGTAAAATTGCAAAGTTTGAAATGAGTGCTGCTTCAGTCTTTAGTCTTTTTTTTGTGTGTGCAGTGAACAGCTAGCTAGCTTCATGAAAGAAACCACTTGATCTATACAGTCTCTCACTACATATTGTATAAGGAAAAAAAATACAAAGTGCATTTATGGAAAGCAAAATAATAGTTTTTAAATTCCTTTTGTTTGTAGAGAAGCAAGTAGACTGTTATAAATTTGGACTATTAACAGCCCCTGGGTGAAATGTCCAATAGAAACAACATCCCGGTGTGTTTTCTTCCTCCACCTCTCAATTTGGTGTCATTACTCATCCTGCTCAGTGTGTGCCTGCCAGTCTCTATACCTCTAAACTTGCACAAAAAAATGCAGATGGTTGGGAAATTTCAACTTGTGATTTATCAGCCCATCAGAAAATTTCCTTTGCTGCTGTTGTTGGTTAATTTGAGTGACAAATTGATCAGAGTGTAATCATTTATTACTGTAGATGGGATAAACATTGCATTCCTATAAATACACAGTGTTTTATCTGCCCCTAAATATCTGTCAGCTGTAGAACATATAATTAAATGTATGACTCATGTGTTTAAAATAAAACAAACTTTCATCATGTATTAGTAATGTATTTGCTAGATGCTAGTAGAAATTCTTTCAGGTAATTATTATCAAATAAATCTTGTCAGAAATATTATTTTGTATATCCATGTATTTATGTTGCCGTCCACAAAAAAGTTTAAACTGACAGTAATATTGCTAATAATAGTGCCTTTTTAAAATTAAAAATAATGAAGAAATCCCATGTAAAGTCTCTTTAATTTACGTTTGTGCATTTAATCTGTTGTAAGTACCAGTTTTCATCCATTATATAGAAACTATGTTATGGAAAATTTTCTTCACAAATCTTTTCTGAAACAGTTTTAACTCTTAAGCACACTCCATTTTCCTGTGTTCTTTCCTCAAAGTTTACAGGTGCTTGTACCAAGATATGACAACATTAGACTGCCAGAGTTTGAGAACTCATTTTCTGGTGTCTTGGTTTAAGGTTTCTCCTGGGGTTCTTTAGCAGGCATAAGCATAGATCTCAAAGTAGTGTAGGCATAGAGTAAGTCACTTAAAAATCACTCAACAAAAACTTGGGCAGACTCTTTAAGATGGAGGCAAAAATACAGATGCATGAGAAAAATAGACAATGAAACGAGACAGCTACGAACAAAACAGCTTGAAAGTATGTATGAATGAAAGCATTAATCTTCACAGAACTACAAAGTTCACACAACCTGAATCACCTCCAATGTTAGTCATAAAAATTACATGTACCTGCTCTTGGCAGCTATTGAAGCTTGGTGAAGGAAACTTTATAAGGAGCATCCAGGTCTTATTTAAACTATAGTTACAACGTGTAACCTTCATTTTATTCAAAAGGCCTCACTCTAATGGGTTTTACAAGCACACGGTACTGGAGCAAAGCTTAATACATCAGCTCCTTGCTATGACTCTAACATGCCAAAGGAAAGGATTTGAAAATAGTTGCCCAAAAAGTGGGCCATTTCTCAGGAGCTCCCTGCATCTCAGCCCTGGGCAGAAATCGAGGCTAGCTGGCTTTACTATGCCTGATGAAGGGCTTGTGTGGGTTTGTAACATACTCTTTGCCCTGAAACAGAGTCACTGAACTTAAGCCAGTGGCAACAACAATGTTATCATCAAGACCAAATTAAATGAAATCCCCTCAACTGACTCGGTTTACAAGGAGTAATGAACCAAAAGTATTTTTTGAGGCACAGATTTGACAGCTAGTGTGTTTGTCTTGCCCATAACAAGATGTCTCAAACATTGTTTCTCAAATAGTTTTTCATCAGTAAATGCAATGTCAATACCTATTGAAGAGTCCAACCTTCTAAGTAATGTCCTTCAGATGAACTGCAGAAAGCTGCAAAGGTTACCCAGGTATGTTACATCCACCCTTTCTGATATGGATAGTTTAAATCCAAAGTGACATCTTTTTTTGGGTTAAACTGAGTTTGCTTGGTAATACCACATGTCTGCAAAACCAATTGGTTATATTGCATCAGTGTGGCAAGCCACCAAAAATGATTTCAGTAATTTGCAGCCTTTTTTTTCTTCTAAATTTGTTTTTAAAGTTAATTTTTTTTCACACATCCTAATATTTTGGCAGTGCACGCACAATCAAATGAAACATGTGCTAAACTGTTTGAATCCTCACAGGATTAATTTGCTTAGACCCTGGGTAAGGTGGCAAATGGTCCCAAAATGTGCCAACGTTTTTGTATAAAAATAAAATAAAATCATAACTTACTGTACTAACTTGAACATAAATATATATTGGATGAGTCTTTGCATGTACTGCTTACATTATTTGAATGAGAACAGAGAAAGCAAAGGTTCAAAGCAATCTCAAAACTGCAAACAGACGGTGACAGTCAACCTGTGGTAGTGGCTGTTAATGGCCACAGTCCTGCATCGTTGAGGCTGTTGGTTAATATTAATGAAAGGCACATGGTATACAAAAGGCCATATTTATTCTCATATTTGCTCAGTGAACCAGACAACAAGAGATGAGTCTCCATCAATATCCCTTTACCCCACCCACGGAGCTCCGCTCTTTTCTTATTGGGTGTTAACGATGTTTACAGCTGCGCCCGTGGCGGCAGACCTCTTCTTGGATGGTGGCCATCGCTCATGATGGTGCTGGCCCACAGGCCCGGACACAACTGGCAAGCCAAACTAGCCGGCATCTGTTGGGGGTCGGCCGGGCCATGGCTCTGAAGAGCTCGACTGCCTGCAGCGATTTATTACTGGACACAAGTCGTTTCTTTTTCTCAACACCTCCTCCCTCACCCAAGAAGTCTATTCTACAGGCTGAGTGCAGGCTTAATCAGAGCTGACATGCTTAATGTCCTTGGGTGGCCTGACGTAGCTATAACAGGTGCGTGTGTGGCTGTGTACTTTCTGTCTGCATATAGTGCTAGATGCATTCTTTATGATAGCCTTGTGAAGGTTATGAGACATTGAGTAGCTCCAAATTACAGGAAGTTGAAATTACAAGTGAACCAAATGGGGCAGATTATGTTAAAGCTCATATGTTAACAAATTATTTGTGTTTATTTTACATGTGCAAACCACATTACATATACAGTACTGTACTATATAATTAAGTGCACCGCTGTGCAATAACACTTGAATGTCAAAAAGTACAAACTAATATGTCCTCATAATAACTGCAAATTTTCTAAATTGGAAGAACATTTGTACTTACCTGCCACCAAGATTAAATACTTCAGAAATTGTAGTTAAAATAACACAATATGTTTATATTTTTTTGTTCAACTGCAAAAACATCATTATATAAGACCTGTAAATACTTCAATTTGGACTAGGTTTAAACTGTTGGTGTTTTAGTAGTTCTGCTCTCTCAGCACTACATTTCAGGCTTTGTCCTACTGGAGTATTTACAACAAGGTTTGTGACCACATTCCAGCAGTTTAAACAGATGTGACTGTCTCTTGGTTTTTATATAGAAAAACTGATGTTCATCTAATGTTTTTTTAGCCTCACTACACTCTGGATGCACTCCACTTTTCATTATGTGGTGATACATGATCGCTTTGTGGCTCTGTTATCAACGTGATGTTGAACTTTTGGAAACAGGTTAGCTTCATTCAGTCCGTTTTATTTTATGAAATAAATTAATGTGAATCCAGAACATTGACTGTATTGGGCTTCATGCTGTAGCTGGTTAAATATGATATTCTTAGAGAGGACACTCAGACACACTGTTTAATACAGGGAATATTGTAGGTCATTTTAAGAATTTGCTAAAGGGCCTTGGACATCTGGAAGATATCCAGGTTGAGAAGGAAATGGTTGCCAATCTCCTGCAGCAAGATGTGAAAGCTAGATGGAACATCACTGTCAACATGATTCAAAGCCTTCTGGATAAAAAAAGCTCTCCTTGGAGTTTATACAGTTGACCACAGCCACTTAACTTAACAGTCAGTGAGGGTAGTGGGCACTAAAAATGCAGCTGCAGCTGATGTCATGCCTGCAATAAAAGTCCTTCAATGCGCTCTTTATCAAGAGTACAAAATTTACCAGGAAACACAGAGAACTTTCCTGAAGACATGGGATAGAATATTATTGGATGTCAAATTACAACAGCACTACTACACTCCTCTGCCACGTTCTGACATAGCTTTTTTTTCCCAGTTGCTATTTAGACATAATGATATATTTCATCTACTGAAATTGTTCTGTACAATCTGCTGAAAAGAAATCAACATATTGCAATTGTGCTTAAATGTGTACTGTACCGTATTTCCTGTTGTATAGGTCGCACCGTTGTATAGGTCGCACTGTCCAATTATTGCCAAAAAATTGGAAAAATCCATAAATAGATCGCACCGGTGTATAGGTCGCACATACGTCACCGACGACGTAATGCGTCATCCACCACTGACGTGCCGCATCACAGCTGAGTCAACCCGGCAATATGGACCGAGTGTTTAGCTCTGCTGCTAATGTCTGCCACAGGAGAGTCTGTCTCTGAAAACACGAATAAAAAATCGAATTTTATCTCAAAAGATTTATCCAGACATAGTTAAGTACAGTAAAGCTCATATAATTACATTCTGTAAGCAGAAAAAATATACACAGAGTGGTTTCGAAGCTATTCATAACATAAACAGAAGTAAACAGAAATAAAACAAATGCTAACCGAGACGAGTCCGCCTCTCAGAACACGAATAAAAAAATCAAATTTTATCTCAAATGATTCATCCAGCCATAGTTAAGTACATTAAAGCCTTATAATTACACTCTGTAAGCAGAAAAAATATACACCGAGTGGTTTTGAAGCTATTTATAACGTAAACAGAAGTAAACAGAAATAAAACGAATGCTAACCGAGACGATTCCGCCTCTCAGAACACGAATAAAAAATCGAATTTTATCTCAAACAATTCATCCAGCCATAGTTAAGTACATTAAAGCCTTATAATTACATTCTGTAAGCAGAAAAAATATACACCGAGTGGTTTCGAAGTTATTTATAACGTAAACAGAAGTAAACAGAAATAAAACGAATGCTAACTGAGACGAGGCTGCCTCTCAGAACACGAATAAAAAATCTAATTTTATCTCAAATGATTCATCCAGCCATAGTTAAGTACATTAAAGCCTTATAATTACACTCTGTAAGCAGAAAAAATATACACCGAGTGGTTTCAAAGCTATTTATAACGTAAACAGAAGTAAACAGAAATAAAACTAATGCTAACCGAGACGAGTCCGCCTCTCAGAACACGAATAAAAAATTGAGTTTTATCTCAAATGATTCATCCAGCCATAGTTAAGTACATTAAAGCGTTATAATTACACACTATAAGCAGAAAAAATATACACCGAGTGGTTTCAAAGCTATTTATAACGTAAACAGAAGTAAACAGAAATAAAAATGAACGCTAACAGGAGTCCTCCTCTCAGACCACAAATAAAAAATCTAATTTTATCTCAAATGATTCATCCAGCCAACAGTTGGTACATTAAAGCCTTATAATTACACTCTGTAAGCAGTAAAAATATACACCGAGTGGTTTCGAATCTATTTATAACGTAAACAGAAGTAAACAGGAATAAAACGAATGCTATGTGAGACGAGTCCGCCTCTCAGAACACGAATAAAAAATCAAATTTTATCTCAAATGATTCATCCAGCCATAGTTAAGTACATTAAAGCCTTATACAGTAATTACACTCAGTAAGCAGAAAAAATATATACCGAGTGGTTTCGAAGCTATTTATAACGTAAACGGAAGTAAACAGAAATAAAACGAATGCTAACCGAGACGAGTCCGTCTCTCAGAACACAAATAAAAAATCAAATTTTAGCTCAAATGATTCATCCAGCCATAGTTAAGTACATTAAAGCCTTATAATTACACTCTGTAAGCAGTAAAAATATACACCGAGTGGTTTCGAAGCTATTTATAACGTAAACAGAAGTAAACAGAAATAAAACGAATGCTAACTGAGACGAGTCCGCCTCTCAGAACATGAATAAAAAATCAAATTTTATCTCAAATGATTCATCCAGCCATAGTTAAGTACATTAAAGCCTTATAATTACACTCTGTAAGCAGAAAAAATATACACCGAGTGGTTTCAAAGCTATTTATAACGTAAACGGAAGTAAACAGAAATAAAACGAATGCTAACCGAGACGAGTCCGCCTCTCAGAACACGAATAAAAAAATTGAATTTTAGCTCAAATGATTCATCCAGCCATAGTTAAGTACATTAAAGCCTTATAATTACACTCTGTAAGCAGAAAAAAATATACACCGAGTGGTTTCGAAGCTATTTATAACATAAACAGAAGTAAACAGAAATAAAAATGAACGCTAACAGGAGTCCGCCTCTCAGATCACGAATAAAAAATCGAATTTTATCTCAAATGATTCATCCAGCCAACAGTTAGTACATTAAAGCTCATATAATTACACTCTGTAAGCAGAAAAAATGTACACCGAGTGGTTTCGAAGCTATTTATAACGTAAACAGAAGTAAACAGAAATAAAAACGAACGTTAACAGGAGTCCGCCTCTCAGAACACGAATAAAAAATCGAATTTTATCTCAAATGATTCATCCAGCCAACAGTTAGTACATTAAAGCTCATATAATTACTCTCTGTAAGCAGAAAAAATATAAACAGAGTGGTTTCGAAGCTATCCACATTATTCCTGAGGGTGTCACTGTAGAAGCGATTATGGGACTTACTTCCGTTTGACCCCGGAAGTAGAAGTTCTGCATTGGCTCCTCGTTGTTTATTTGCTGATCTGTACGCATCGTAGAAGTTCTGTTAAAGTTCTGTTTTCTGTTATTTCGAGCTAATATTGTCACGAAGATGTCCTTGTGGAGCTCGGGTACCTGTTGCGCTGTTCGTGGCTGTACGAATAATCAGACGAAGCTGAATTTGTGGCTGCAACTAGTGTGTGTTGAACATGCTCCGAAAACAAAAACCTGCATCCTTCTTTGTGGCTGGGCTACGAGAAACCACCTGAAAAAAGACTCGTATCCTCCAGAGGATCGAGAACACCAGGTATGATTTAAGAGACAGCTTTTAGTTTTATGATTTTATGTAGTCAGTGATTAAATGATACTAATATTTTCGTTCATAACTGGCAAATAAACACACGCACCTATATATGTATGCTGTGTGTGCGTTTATTTATATATATATATATAATATAGGTGTGTGTGTGTTATATATATAATATAGATGTGTGTGTGTGTGTGTTTATATATATAATATAGGTGTGTGT